>JAAAKQ030086548.1:15710-33479 GCA_010016005.3 Zanna intricata
TTTATAATATTTTTGAATTATGATTATAATGTTTTTAAATTTTGGAAACTGCTTCACTAAATCTAAAACTAATTGATTTTGAAATAAATAACAATAACATGTGTTACATTAAAAAAAATATTTGTTGGAATTGTTAAGTGCAAATAGTATTCTGTAACTGGTCACTACTGTAAGTAGCATTTTTTATGATCAGTTATCACATCGAAATTGTGGATTCTTCAGTAATATTTTTCATTATTGCCCGTTAAAGAAGAGATAAAAACAGTCAATAAATCAGTCAAAAGAACATTACTATGATTGTTGCATATACATATGTTATGATAGGAGCTAGTTAACAAAATATATAATGATTGATAGTTAATACAAAAAGTGATTTTTACTTCTCATGATAATTTTGTCCAATAAAAACATATGTTTTTCAGATAGCAATCAGAATATAGCTAATTAAATTAATTACAAAATTAGCAATCAAAAAGAAGCATATTTAAGAAACAGTATGTGTGATGTGCAGTAGATTATATCTTAGTACAGTCATCATCCTGTGCTGTACTATAGTAGAAAAAGGATTTAGTATGAATGGGGTTCAGGGCTATACTCGAGCTAATATACACACAGGTAATATACAAGCTAGTATTGACAAATAATTTGTCAAGACTTGCCTCTGAAATTTTGTGAAAATGCACCCAGTTATTTTATTAAATTATTTTGTTTTTCAGAAGTGCAGCTAGTTCGTTATATTCAACTTCACCTGTAACTGTAACAGTAACTCCATGCACTGAAGATGAAGGTATTTCTGGTAATGAATTAAAGTAAGTTAAAAAAAAATATTAGAAAAATTGTTATATATTTTTATAACAGTTTTAAATGAGATTCAACATATTTTCAGTTGCTACGTTAGTGTACATATTACCTGTGAATTGGTGTATGTATGTGTGTGTGCATGTGCATTTATATTGTTTTTTTTTTTTTTTTTTTACGGAACTGTAATGAAAATAATTAGGATGTCTATTTGTATTAAAAATGGTTCATGTTATTGTTAAAGAATATTTATTTCATCCACTGTTATTAATTTTTCTTAAATCTCTTTTATTCCTTATTTTGTTATATATTTTATATTACAAATAATCTCGCCTATTATATACTAGAAATTTTTTGTACTTGTCCTTTTTTAATGAAATCAGATTTTGAATTTCTTTTTGTATGATTGTAGCACATTTTTAAAACTATAGAATAATTTTAATAAATCTTTGCTTTGATTTTTTAACAGAATATATTATTTTCTGAGAAGTACTGCAAATTAGCTCTATCTATATGTAGCCTTTTTTTTTTCTTTTTTTAGCCACTCTGCAAAGTACATAATAAAGGAAACATTCTTTTTTATGTCATCAAAACAGTTTTGGACATAAGCCCATCTTCATTGATGATTTTTTTTTAATATATAAAATTCCCTGTACACAATTAAACATTTGCACAATTAAATTACTTATTGGTCAAAGTATACAAAATATATAAAATGTTTAAAATTTATAGAACAAATATTTGTTCAAGAAAAAAAAAAAAAATATATATATATTACATACAGAGAGAGCTAAATTTTGTGTACAAAGGATATGGAATACAAGAAGTTTAATTTAAATAAATTAATATATATATATATTAATTTATTTATATTAATATATATATATATATTAATTTTAACAGTAGTTTTAATGATTAGATTGATAAATACTAATATATAATTTTTAAACAGGAATTCCAGCCAGTGACTAATTTCATGGTTTGATGACTGTGTATCAACTTGTCCATAAATATTAGTGATGTTATGATAGTATTATCCTATTGATCATTTACACCAACTAAATGTTAAAAGTTATTGATACTCCAACAAAAGTTGTATAGATTTGTATTCATTGTAAAAGCAGACATGCAGGTTCACATACATAATCAAACAAAACATATGTGTGCATTAATGCATTAAAATAAATAGAGCTAATTCAGTTTGGTAAAAAGAAAAACTTTATAGTACAGGATTCCTGCATAAAGAATAAGAATGACAATGAAAAAGCAATGTTGTATATAACTGGATACAGATGATGTAATTGTATTATGAGTTTCTTAAATTAAGTTTTGTATTTAGTGAATTATTTGTAATTGTTTAAAGTTTCTGAGTTAGATCCATCTGTGGAATGTATCTTAAAATTTATAAGAGAGCTTAAAATAACAATGACCCCGAGTAAAGAAATTTTAAAAGAAATTACAACTACTAAGAAACAAGCAAAAATTATAATTTTTAAACATTTACATAAGTGTTAAAATATTACTGCTAGTCATACATGAAAATAAAGAAATTTGTTACATATTGTAGTTGTAGTTTTAATTTGTAAGGTGTTAATTATTATTTGGCAAAAATATAAATTAGGGAATTTTTTATGACTGAAAATGTTAGAGAATGTTTTAAGTCTCTTACTTATGACATAGTTTTTTAATTGGTAATACAACCAAAGATTGTCTAGTCAACAAAATCACCAAATGGGAAGATTGAATTTTAAAATTTGTCATTCCTTGTAAAAATTACCAATTAAAGTTATAGATTTATTAATTACATGTTTTTGAGCGTTCAGGATATTTAGGATGTCTCTGGCTACCATTATTTAAAAAGGTATTATTTTAGAGAGTGTGCTCGTAGTTGATTGACTTGGTCATCGTGTAAATTTTAATAACTATGAATTTTCAGTGTCAGTTTTATTTTTTTATGATGTGATGTTATTTTAATAATTATTTTCAGTAAAAACACTAACAAGGCTTTGTACAATAATTAAAACACATTGATATTAAAGTGCTAAAAAAGTAACAACATGAACTGAAAATGCATTAAATAGTTAACTGTTATCTTCATAAAATGTATTATTAAATGAATGATGCATCTTTAAGTAAATTTAGCCATATTATAGATAATGTTTGTTAACTGCTGGAACAACGCATAAAAATACCAAATTTAATTCAAATAAAACTGTAAATGAAGTTATGACTGAATTCCTAACCATAAGTTATAAAATAATAAAAACTAATGCAACATGAAAACATTACAAACATAAAATGCTAAAAACAAAAACGATAAACTTAACTAGGCAGTAGATAAATAACTAAGTAATTACATTTTCACAAATTTTTTTTTCTATTATAATACAGTAAAACTAACAACACAAAGATAACTTTATTATTAGTTTCATTATTTTATTTTTATGCACTAATTATTATTGATGAAATATATTCATTTAAAATCAATTAAGTTGTATAATTAGAAAAGGTTTCCTGAAAAATCAACAAACCAAATGTTAGTTTGGACAACTTATAAAAGAATTGTTGTGTCATACTGAAAACAAAAAATTATTAAATTGAAACATAAAAATTTTTTTTTTTAATAATTATAAAAAGTGAAAATATGGCCTCGAGTAGCAGTACCACAAAAAAATTGAATCATTGCAAAACAAAATTATTTCAGTTTCTGAATCAAACTTTGGTTTGCGATGTCTTTTCTTTTATTGTCTATAGGGAGCAACTTGTTTCAGCATACAGACAGTACTGATGTAGTATTCAGATGGAATAACTTTTGAATGTATAGTTTTACCAGATTATTTTATTAGCTTCACTGCTGTTTGTACTGCATTATCTTAAATTTTATTCAGTTTATATTAATTTCTTCATTGCTGATTGCACTGTTTTTCATTATTTTTTGGATGGAATTTTTAAATCTAGCAAGATTAATTAATATAATAAGAATAGATCCATCCAATAACCTATTCTTTTACTAAATATTTACAACTTGTCTTTTTCTTTCTTTGAAATTTTGTAGTATGGAAAATGTTCTGCCAATTATAAATTATATTTATTTTTTTTTTTTTGCCTAAGTTGAGCTCTGCATATTATCAACTTTCGTGTAAGAATGTTCTTTTCATGGAAAAAAAGTAATATTAAATTGCTTCTTTATGAGGCATATTCTGAATAACAAACTAAAGAATATCTCAATGAATTGATTACAGTTTTGTTCTCTAAAGATAGTTGAAAATAAAGGTAATTTTTTATAGTCTGTAGTAATTGGAGCAGCCATTGATAAAGTGTTGTACCAGTCTTGCAGCTTCTGCATTGACTATTTAGCTCCAACTGTATGGAATGCTTTGTTTGTTGCTGCAGATTCGTACATGAGAAAATTATAAACAACTGGTTTCTGGCATAATAATTTAATAAAACTGCAGAAGAAGAAAACTGTAGAAACTCTGTAAATCAAAGCTTGCAGTAAAAAAAAAAAATTGTAATTTTTCTCTGCCTTCATTTTAGCTTTTAAATTCAACGTTACAACTTACTCAGCATTTACATTATTCAATATACAATTCATAAATTTTTAATAGTGACAGCTTGGGATACAAGTATTTTCTTTCAGGTCATTTCTGATGATAGTGGGAATGTATTTGTAAGAAATTCTTTTATAAATTTCCTAAATAAATAAGGTTTAGATTATTTATTTTATCTTGTTTTATATTATTAAACTCTGAGCTTTTTCTTTTTTTATAATTATCTTTTAATTTATTTATTTTAATTTTCTTTGTATTATATTTATGTTTCATCATGACTGCAATTTTGAAATCTATAATTTTTATTATTTTATTTAAATATAACATTGCTCAATTCATATATTTTAGCAGATTATAATAAATACATTTAGAAATTAATCTTTTGTTTATTAATATATAGATCTTTTATTTCATTACTAGCAGACTGGGGAATGCTTTACTATCTCTACATTTGAGTATATTTATATGTAGATTAAATAAACACAATTGAAAACTTGTTAAAACATTAAAAAACCGAACATTATGGAACTTTACAAAATTTAATCTTTCAATTTATCCCTTTTTTCATTTTTCCCTTTTTTTTTCTTGTGCTTAAATCTGTCCAGTAGTATTTTAGTCTGTAGCAGACACACATATGAACATTGTCTTTTATATATATAAAAGAAGAAAGTCTGTATATTAGTTTGTTTGTTTCATAAATATCTCAAGATATCCACCTAGCAAGTATAGTTTTTTGCTAAAATGTTTCTTTTCACTTAACTAATGTATATTCTGGATGTGAGCCAAATTGGACATATATTTTTTCCAAATATCTTGACCCCAGCACCATTTAGCGGTTCCATATTTTACAGAGGTATTTCTTTCCATGTAAGTATCACATATTCTGAATATAAGCCAAATTGGCTTATATTTGGACAATAAATATTATTTTTTTAAATATTTCGATCCCAGCATCACCTAGTGGGTCTAAACTAATTCAGACCCTGTATATAGAAACTTGCATATATTCGAATGCAACCTCATGTCAAAATTTCAAAGCAATCTGTGAAGAGTTTTTGGAGATTTATGATTTTAAACAAATGAACATTTACATTTTTATTTACATAGATAAATCCATATTATTTTAGCCTTTTTTTTTTTTTTTCGTTGTTAATAGCTGACTTGCTATGATTTTTAATTGAGATGATAATATAATTAGGTAATAATATTATTTTTTTTACATATTTTATTCAGTTTTATATTAACTGTAATTTTATTAATTTTTAACTGTAATTTATAATATTTGTAAATCATTTTTACCTTTGTAAGAATAAATTTCTTAAATATGGTTTCCACTAGTATTTTAATAATAAAGTAATTTTTTTTTTTAATTTTCTCAAGATCTTTCGGTTTATTTAAACCATCTTCAGGAGATTAAAAAAATATTAAATTAAGTCAAAAATTAAGATGAGCATACCGTCATGACCGATTGTTTACAGTATACTGAAGATAATATAGTGAATTCTGGTGGAATAAAATATAATTAAAGGAAACCATGTTATAAATATGATAATTTATTTGTTTATGATTATTATCTCTTTATCTAAAATTTTCATGAAAGTATTTTGATTGTATGTATGACCATTGTCTAAGATATTTTTGGCAAAATAACTATTTTCAGATTTGTTATTTTTAATACTGTTAGTGAGTTCTTTTGCGCGTATAGAAAATTTACGTTTTCTATACAGGATTACTGGATTCTCAACAAAGTTGTCTTTGAAACTTCTGGAAATTTTAGAGAATGATTGCAAATTGTAAAGCGATGATTGTCTTACTTTTGCATTCACACATTCAACGAGATCATCAGTCTGGACACTAGGCCTGCCACTTCTCTGTTTGTCATGAACATTTGAATGGCCTTCCTTAAACATGTGATACCATTGCCTCGCTTTTCCCTCCCTCGGTGCGGTAGGCCGATATGTTTAACATATTGATGGTGAATTTAAGCAGCATTGTTTCCTGTTAGGTTTAGAAATCTAATCACTGATCAAACTTCACAGCTGTCGAGATTTGTTATTACCACACCCATTTTTATTTATTTTATTTACTTCTGCTTTTAGATGATACTCAAAGATGCATAAAATTTACCACCTATTGTTTTCCCTGTGCTCCAAAACTCAATGAAGATTATGACATGAGCATCCCAAAAAACAGTGGCTATCATCTTTCCTGCTGTTGAAATGGTTTTTGCTTTCTTTGATGCAACTTCCTTGACAGTTTTCTGGACTGTTCTCATGTATCAAAGTTTTATCAACTACTATGAAGTGATACAAATCCCTCTTGATTGTTATTGAAACAGCCCAAACCATCCTTGGAAATGCCTACTAATTAAATAATATTAAAAATGAAAAATGCATTGTACCAGCACATTGAAATAAACCCTAGATCTGGCTTAGTTGAAAGCCATCATCGGGAATTAAAAAATAGTACATTGAAGTCAAAAATTAAAATTATAAGTTAAGATGTATTATCAGTCATGACTGTCCAGTCCTAATAGTATACTGAAGGAATATTTATGTATTCTGGTGGATTAAAATGAAATCAAATGGAACCATATTATCAAGGAAATTATTAGATTAAATTTTGATTACTTTTCACCAGAGTACATAAATGTTTCTTCAGTATATTGTTAGGACAGGACAGTCATGACTGTTTATACATTTTAATTTATAATTTTAATTTTTGACTTCAGTATAATATTTTTTAATTCCTGATGATGGCTGAAAGATATAGGATTTATCTCAAGATGCAGTAAGGGGAATTTTTAATTGTTAGTATTATTTAATTAATTAACATATCAGTGGTACCATGTTCAAGAAATTAAATGTTTACTAATTCACACCTTTGATCATCTATGAGAAAACATGGCATTCATCTGCAGAAAACTGTTGGACATTAAATATTTGTATAAAACCTGACCCAATTGTACATTTGAGATGCTGATGTCTTAATTTCATGCACTTTCAGTCTTCTACCTCCTGTACTATTCATGGATTTTTTCCATATTATATGCAGTTGTAATTCAAGGGGCATTCAACTATGTTTTTACTTATATGACCACTCCAAAAATAACCCCACAACTTGTAAAATATTCTAATCAATGGAGTTGGCTCACCAAAATATTTATCAATTTTGGCGTTAGATTCCTGTATGGTTTTGCATTTCAGAAAATAATGCTTCGTTTTATGAAATTCTCTTTCTTCTAATTTTCACAAATCACATTTCTTCATTGACTTGAACAAGTACTAATGACATATTAATGAATGTATCTGAGTGAAATTTATTCTTTGTTCGTAATGAAGATGTGAGAAACGACTGACCTGTGTGAAAGGATGACCTCAACAATATTGTACAGACTTAATAAACACTTCTCATAATTAATATGTCATTATCCCTTACTCAATATTTTCTGTGATGGGAATCATTGAAGTAGACAGTGATCTATTACTTACAAATAAAACACTTTTTTCTTGTGTAGCTCCAAAAACCCACTATTGCAAATAAACCCATTTGGCATAATTTTTCCATTGTGAAAACAGATTCATCAGTTTTGTTTTGAGGCTCCAATTTTAATTTTTTCGTGAGAGTTTCTCACACCTATGCACAGCTTCCATGTATGATTGTTCCAGTCTTTTGCTAAACCCATTGATATATTCACGTATGGTTACTGAATTTCACAGACATTAGCCCATTGAACCACACGAAAACAAAATGCAAAGCAGTTATAAATGGTATCCTTGGATTAAGAAACCAGTAATCTATACGTATTTTCACTTTATTGCAACATGTGAACTTGTAATATCCACAAATAATTCCTAAAATGTAAAGCACTTTGGTCATTCCAGCTGATACTTTGTCAGGAAGAAAGCCCACTTGATAAAATTTTATAGCTGCTTCTTAATTTGCTGGAAAGCCAGATTCTTATCTTAAAAAAAAGTGATGTAAAAAATGTATATTGTAAAAGTGTACAGATCAAGTAATGACTGTGTAGAAAAAATTGATGTGGTACTTAGCTGTATCAAAGTAAAAAATTGTTCACTCATTACAGAGATAACAAGGAAAGTCATAAAATTATCAGGAATTAATGATGAATAACAGTTAAAAGATTGAAGAAATAATATTCACTTAATTGTGATAATTTTATAACAAGTGGCAATGTTATTATATAAAAGTTTGAAAAAAAAATAGAAACTATACTGGAGTGAAATATTATAATGCAGTAAAATGTATTCATGAATGGTTTGTTTGTTCTTTAATATAATTTTATTCTTATAATATAATCTGTATTGTGGTAATTTAAAAAAAAAAAAAAAAAGTCTTATTTTATATAAAACTAAACATTGACATGTTTTCAACAAATTATTCTAATTTATCATTATTTTCAAACATTTTACTTTCCAACTTAGCACCTATACATAGATGAACACAGCTCAAATAATGAAAAGCCACTGGGTTGGTCTAGTAGTTAAACTTGTCATCGCAAACCAGCTAATTTCAAAGTCAAGAGTTCGTTCTAAAGTTCAAATCCTAGTAAAGGTGGTTGTTTTTATTCGGATTTGAATATTAGATTGCGGATATCAGTATTCTTTGCTGGTTGGGTTTAAATTAACTATACATCTCAGGAATGGTCAACCTGAGACTCTACAAGACTATAATTCATTTACATTCATACATCTCATCCTCACTCATCCAATGAAGTAATACCTTACAATAGTTCTGGTGGCTAAACAGAAAAAGAGAGAGCTCAATAATGGAAGGATTATCACTTCAGTCTTGAATTGAAGATTTCTAAAATTTGAGATGATTATTTTCTATATAAAGGAGTTCTTTGACACAGTTATTATTTATCAGAAAGTGTTGTTTACTTAATATAGTTTCCACAATATTGCAATTTATGTAATACAATTTATATGTGGTGATGAAGTATAATTTAAGTTTAATTTTTTCAGGGCTTTTAAATTTCTCAATTCAAAGAGAATCTAGCATAGTTAAACAATTTCAAATTGTTACAAGATTTTATATTTTTGCTAGAACTATCATAATTGATATGTGTGTTACTTTTTGCCGTGCCTAGGATTGTCACTCTAATATTTACAGTTAATTCATTTTTGGAATGTCTACATTCTCTAAACTTTATGCAGAGTGATAAAAATAGTTTTGAAAATTGAGATACTCTGAAATTTGTTAACTATGAATTTTAGAGTGACAGTGCTAGGAAGAAAATAACACTAAATCAATTAAGCAATTTCAAATTGTTGTACATATCATAAAGTACATTGTGTTTTGATTTCATTTAGTTTAATTTTTCCCATTATTAAAAAATAAGAAATTGCATTATGTTTACATTGTTCAATCATCAGAACTGGTTTTACAAATATTCAGAATCATTTTTGAGTTCTAAAAGAGGTGATTTTCTATAGTTTTTACCTTTTACTTAATTTAATAAGTTTTAGATTATATTTAGTCTACAAGATATAATTTTCTTCTATATTCTTTTTTTTGTTCTATTTTCTTTTTTTATTTTGTTTTTTAAGTTGTAGATTATGATTTGGTACTTATGTGCTAGGATGTGTGTTATGAGATTAGATATGTTTTTTAAAAACAGCAATTCAAGATAATATTTATTATTAAAAAATATAAATGATGGATTGATTACAGTGTGTGTGTTATTTGTTATCAGATTTAATGGATGACAATTTAAATATATTGTAAATAAATGGAGAATCTGTTCCAGTATTGCTACTTATTTAATAATTTTACAATTAATTTTAAATAACAATTGTCAAATTTGTGCAACAACTTATTTTAACATTGTAATTTTTAATATATTTTAATAATTGTTTTAAAAGGTGGTTATTAGTACAATTTTTTTTTTAATATTAATATTCATATTCAGCATATCTGTAATAATATTTGATAAAAAAATGTATGTTACTGTAAACAATTAAAAGAAATTATATATTAAATTTAGCATAAATTTTGTAAGTTGATAAACATTCTACCTGTGTTTATTAGGTATAAATTCATGTGTTTCTGCAGTAAAGCATTAATAGTCTGAACTAGTTAGAACTAAGTATACTCATCGCTTTTCAATAAATTGAATTATATCATTAGAAAGAATATGTTGGGTATATATATATATATTTTTTTTCTAATATTGAAGAATTTAAAATACATTTACAAATTTGTTTAATCTTATATAATTTAGCATTTTATGTTACATAATACTTATACATTATAGTAATTAACATCTATTTATTCAAATAATTTTGTGCTTTAATACATATTGCAATCGTTACATGTGTCAATTAGGAAATTTAAACTTGGTTTTTTTTTTAGAGATCAACATTAAAATGTTTTAATCATCTAAGTGCTGCTGGTGTAGTTTTAAAAATATATGAGGTTCTTGTTAGTAAACCTTTCTTTTTGAGGTTTTCTAACAAAGTGCTAATTATTTGATTCAGTTGAACACAGTAACAGTCAACTGTCTGAAATTCCCCACTTATTATTCATATATTAGGCTCTCCTATGCAATGCTTCTCTTGTTTTAATTTGAATCAATGAACTCTCATTAAATTAAAATCAGGAACACAGGCAGCTCCAATTCTCTTGAGAATTATTACTGTTGTAATTATTAAACCATACTTCTTACAGTAATAGTTGAATGCCACAGTCTTTACTTAGAAGAGGCCTTCTGAAAATTCCTGAGATACTAATCTTGATCTTATTTGTCTTGGCCTAATTTGATTAATGAGCAATGCTGGGTTGTTAAGCTTGTTCCATAGATCTACTGAGGCAATTTGTAGCTGAAGGCAATATTTTTTCAGCCAGAACTGGAAGCAATTTCAGTAGAAAACGGTATTATTAATAAAACAAAAAAGTCTATAAGCAGCATGTGCCTACTGTTAGCCAAATTGGAGTGTAGTATTCAGCTATTAAGTAAAGCAGACAAGGAATGAACTGTGAAACATTTACATCTACATCTTCCTGTTGTATTTCCTTAATAGTTTATGAATAATACTGATACTAATGCGCATTCTTATTTCTTAAGTATTATTTTAAAATACTTTTTGTATGTCACCTTTATATAAAGCTAGACTCAGATAGAGACTGTGATAGGGTTATGATACGACTCTCTTCTCCAACAATGGAACTTCTAATTTTCTGTTAGTGTTTATGATACTGAAAGGGAGGAAGCCTACATCTTTCTTGGAAGAGTTTAAACTTCAAACTAAAGTTACTTAAAAATACTTACCAATTGTCTCCAGGTCTTCTCTCAAAAGATTTTTCATTCTTCAAAATTCTTACATGAGTGTAAGAGTAGTGTCATCTCTCTTCATGTACTTTTTAGTTCTGATACTTGGGAGTTTCATTTTAAAAAATGTATGGAAAATAATTTTTTCCAGCGGAACAAGTATTTTAATTTTTTTTTTTTTAAATTTAAGTAGTTTAATAAAATGGAAGAAAAACTTAATCTTTATTTTGAAATAAATTTATTTCTTATTTTTCAGAAATTTAATACTATTTTTGGGTGATGTTTTCTGACATGAGTATTGTTAAAAAATATTACAATACATACTAAAAATAATCATAAATATATATCAACATAATTTAATTTTTTTAATGTAGTCTGATTTTTCTGATAGTTCCTTTTGTTGTTGAATTTCAGATTATTAATGCTGTGCTGCTTTCCATTTTTTGCAGTAACATAAAGCTAATATTTTTATAGACATGTAACTACTCATTTTTATAAGCTTTTGCACAAGGGATGATTACAATAAATACATATGCATTTAATTTACAAAAATATGTATAACAAAAAAAAAATTATCCTGGCTAACATATGAGTACTAGGATATAACTGATATGTGTGTGTGTAAAGTACTATATTATAAAAATTACAAAATTATTTTATTTTATTTTTTAATTCCTGAATTTTTAAAAAATGTAACCTACCTTACTGTCACATAACTGGTATTATTTAAAATTTATACTACTTATGATTTAGTTATACTAGTTATGATTTCAGTAAAATGATAACTATGTGTGTTTGGTTTAATTTTGTTCTAATAGCTTCTTTTATCAGTGCTGTAAAAATAGAGAAAAAAAAAATTGTTTCCATTCTTCGGTGTTGTACATTTAATCAAGATTTTTAGATTAAATTTTGCAGTATCTCATGTCTCATTGAGATTTTTATAATTATCTTCCTTTAAAGTAACTTGTTTTTGGCCAGCACGTATTAGAGTCATTAACCTTTTTTCTATACCAGATTCTTCAATTTCTATTAATTATTTTCATGAACCATGATCATTTTTATAATTTTTTCTTTCTATCCTTGTTTTTAAAATACTTTTACTTTGCTTCTCATCATTTACCAGTCTTTTTAACAATTTAATGAAATTCATTCATTGACCATGTGTGGGGTTATTTTCTTTTTTCTTTTAGTTATGCAATTTTCAGAATTCTGTGTGAAAATCTAAACAAACAAAAGTTATTTAAATGTATTCTTATTTATATAAACATATTTTTTAATTAAACTAGTGATAGATTTTTACTGAAGCTACTAATAAATTTTTGTTTGAAGTTATTATTTTTCTTACATTTGAAGGAAATATTATTAATTTAATTTTTGTAAACCTAAATTATGATTAGTCTAATTTTACTGGTACAGTAGACTTTGTTTTACCAAAGATCCTGTTGATAATCTCTTCTTCTTTCATAACTAATATCAGAATTCATGATATTAGTTATCAACAGATGAATTACATTGTGTGATAAATGCTTTACATATTTGCATTAATAATTCAGTTAC
Source organism: Zanna intricata (assembly GCA_010016005.3). Lineage (NCBI taxonomy): Eukaryota > Metazoa > Arthropoda > Insecta > Hemiptera > Fulgoridae > Zanna > Zanna intricata. The sequence continues at coordinate 28,911 of JAAAKQ030086548.1, forward strand.
TGTACATCCTATTATGTAAGTAACTGACCTTTAAGTTGAACAAAATTTACATTTTTGTAAATTATAATTGATTATATAAAAATTGTATTAGGAGCTCTACAATTTATGTAACATGCACAAGGTTTTTTCTATTATTTTAAAAAACATTTTTATTTGTATTATATTTCCTTTCATTCTATCAACAATTATTGTAATTTCAGTTACAGTTAGGTATAAGACTTGCTTTTTTTTCTTTTTTTGAAGTATATATTGTTAAAATAATGTGTAAAAAGTATTTTAGAGCAGTTCTTTATAATTCTAGTTTTATATATCTTTCTTTAAGTAGTAACATTAAAGTTACATTATTATTTGTGTATTTAAGGAAAAGGTTTCTTTATGAAGTTTTGATGTTATTTATTAAGTTAAAAAGGTTTTTTCTATATTCTGCAGCTTCTTGCCATTAATTTTTTATGGGGTTTTACAGTTTTTAAAAAATGTACAAACCCCAAATATAAATTTACAAGATGGTGAAAGATAAAAGGAAGTATAAAATAGTAATTACTTATTCTGCTCTCCGTATTAGAGTTTAAAGTCTAGTTCATTGTTTTCTGTATTGTTTTGTTTGATTCCTGTATTCTTTCTATTCTTTTTGTATTTTAATGAACTAAATTTTTTATGGGAATGGAAAGCTCGCCATATCAGTTTTAGGAGATTTTAGGAACAGGCTTTTCTTGTTGATCACATTTTGCATTTATTAAAATTAAGATTTCTGATTGTTGTGAATGTTCATGAAATGATTGTTAAGTTTCTATTCAGTACTCAAATTTAAAATTCTTCTTATTTTTGATTCTGAATAAAAATTGTTTGAAATTGTTAAAACTTCTTCCTCTTATTATTATTATATTATATATAATGCTGTGTGTTTAAAAATGAATATTGGATTTTTAAAATTATGTAATATTAATTAAATTTTACTTACATTGATAAATTAATTATACATTAAATGAAAGGGTAATTCAAACAGTTTTTACATTAGTGTTCAATGTAAGTACCACTCATCATAAGACACTCATCCAGTCAATAGGAGAATCCATCCCATACTTTAATCAACCAGTCTGGAGTAATGGAAGCAACAGCTGCTTCAGTCCTGTGCCTCAAGTTGAGTAGGTCAGCTGGTAACAGTAAGACATACACTGGATCCTTTATAAAACCCCAAAGAAAAAATCTCATAGGTCAAATTAGGTGAACGTGGAGGATACAGCAAACAAGCCATGTCATTGATCCAGTGTTTGTGGAGAATTTCATTCAACCAGTCATATACAGTGTTTGTGGAGAATTTCATTCAACCAGTCATATACAGTGTTTGTGGAGAATTTCATTCAACCAGTCATATACAGTGTTATGTCAGTGAGGAGGTGCACCATCTTGTTGCCAATAAAGTTCTGTGATTCATACTGCAGTTGAGAAAAAATCATTGTTATAGCATATCAATGTAGTTCATTCCAAATATAATTGCTTCCATAAAAAAGATTGGTCTACAAACTTGCCATTGGGATATGTCACAGAAAACATTCATTTTTGGATGGGCTGCAATTTTTAATGAGGATTTTCTGATCTCCAGATATGAACATTATGAGAATTTACCTTATCGTTAACATGAGATGTTGACTCATCACTGAATACAACATGATAAAGAAAGACTACATCAACATGGTGCATCATTTCATTTGCAAAGCTAGTAAAGCTTTGCAAATCGTAATCTGTAGGTTTTAGAGCTTGTAACAGCTGTAAACTATATGGATGCAGTTGTGAGCGTTTCCTTAAATCCTCTACACAGACATCACTGGAATTGCTAATTCACGGCTACTCTTCCTAATAGATTTCGTAGGACTATATATAAAAAACTCTCTTACATGTTCAACATTATCTTTTGATCCACTCGGTCATCCTGTACTCTTCCCTTTACAAATGCAATCAGTGGTTTCAAATTATTTATACCATCTACAAATGTTATTGACACTGAGGGATCACAGTAGAATGCGCATTGAACAGTAATTATAGATTCACAATTTTTGCAAACTGTAAAACACATACCATTTCTGTTAGGAGGGGCTCATCTTATTTGCTACTAGCACTTTAAAGCACAAGGTTATGAGCAACAGTTTATGAGCTTGCTCACAGCTAAAACTATTTGAGTTGTTCTTTCATTTCATGTATGATTAATTAATGTACATGAAACTAGAAATATTTCATATCATTAAAGTCCTGATATTCATTTTGAAATGCTCTGTATTTTGTACTGGTTTAGTCTGGTAATCTATATGTTTTATTATGAAGCACTGAATATTCTGTCCTCTAAAATTAATGATAAGTCTCATTAGAAAAAAACTACAATTACTGTTGTTGTATGAATTTTTCATAATCCAGAATATAATCTTTTTAGGTATGATTCTTTTAATTGTTCATGCTTCTAATTAAATAATTTTTATTAATTTTAAGGTTTACCTTAGCTACCCTCTTTTGGGCTTTATTTTCATAAATATTTAAGATATAAAAGAATAAGAAATTATTCTATAAGAATAAATAAAGATACGTTAAATATATAAAGAAAACCAGAAGCTTTCAGCAACATAAAAGTTAAGGTAAAGCAGAGGAAAAGATGGACAAGCTGTAAAAGACCTACCTGCCTTATGGTAGATAACCATATGATAATGAAATATAATTTATTACAAGATATGTAGATATATTTACACATACATAGATTTATTACATGTACTGTACATAGATTTATTTATAGATATATGTTTATTGTAAATTTAATAATAGTATAAATCTCTGTAGTGAACTATTGAAAAATCTGCAAACTATTTATTAAATATTATATCTTACAAAATTTTGAGTTATTGATTAGATTACTAGAAAAAAAGGGTAATTTTTGGCATAATTTAAACTAATTATTTTAGGTTTTCTTCAAATGAATTGGGATTCACAACAATAGCTCAGAAAAAGCCACAATTAAAACACACTTTCCAGCCATTCAATTTTACTATTCAGTGCTATTATACTGTGTCCTTGTTTCCCTTATTTTTTCTAATTATAATTTACTACTAACTATTTTGTTATAGTTTTATTTTAGTATTGATATTATTTGTTTAAAATATTTAAATGCGTATTATGAATACATTAGAAAACAATTTAAAATTAGTAATGGTATGTATTTAAGTTAAAGTAATGGTATATATTCATTTTGTGATTTTCTTGTGTTTTCTTTTTTTTGTGATTCTGTTTCATGTTAAAAGAGTATCAAGTTTTTATATCAATGCTAATAGTGAGGATGAAGTGGTTAAAGATCAAGATGAATCTGGAATAAGTGATAGAAATTCTACTGTTACCACTACAGAATCATTGCCTGAATTATTAATTTAAATATTATAATTTATTAAATTATTATTTATGTTCATTTTAGAATTTTATGTATTTTTTATTGTTTTATTATATGTGTGTATTTATTGTTTTATGTAGTAAAAACTATATTGTGTGATACTATTACCTGATAGTAAATTATGAATGATATTTTTATTCTAAAGTTAGTTAATCATATGAAATGTATATAGTAAGTATTGTTATTTGTTTATTTAATAAAGTAGCCTGTTAACTTATTGAATTTAATCTTTCAATTTAAAAAAAAGTTATATTTAAGTTTCTCTTTTTACTCATTTCATAAACATTTATGTTTCAATGAGTAAAATTTATTCATATTATCAAATTAGACATTTTTTTCAGGTATTCATTTTTTTAATCATAAAATACTGTCCAGTAACTGTTAAAAATGTTAGTGATTGAAAATTTACATTTTCAATGTGTGAGCTTGTAGTAAAATGTTGAAGTTATTGATTCAGTGATTAGTAAAAAGCATCCAGGTCACACAAATATATCCAAATGCCAGAAACTATTGAAGTCAGAGTCTTATTCCTGCAGAATCCACAGTACTGGGCTTATTTCTTCTCACTCTGAGAAGATTGTTGAGCCTATATTTAAACTTTCATCCATACAAGATTCAGATAGTCGAGGAGTTGAAATCTGTTGATTTTAGAGTTTGTTTTTTTTGAACGGTTTTTAGCATATGATAAAACAAAATCTTATGAAACATTTTCAGTCTGTTGTAGCGAATTTTCAATAATTGGTTACATTACAAATAGAACTTTCACTGCTGGACTATATTAAATTATTGTTTGTAACTCCTGCAAATATTAATTCAATGAAAAATAACAATGCTGTGTGCATTATCATCAAAGACATTAAAGGGATACTTTCTTCTGTACAAAAATGATGATGGCCATGCATAGTGTGATTTATATAGGTACAATCTTTGATTTGTACAATTTACAGTGATAAACTGAACAATTATTCTGCAAATGACACTTCCCAGTTCTGGAGGACAGTATTTCGGTAAAAATATAAATTATGCATTTTCTACTTTTCAGAAACCTCATGTGTTTTGTAACAATGTAGTTTGGCTACATACTGCAAAACTTTCATGGTGGAACAAGGTTTCATTTCAGGGAGGCAGCATTAAGGAATAATAAATAA
>JAAAKQ030086549.1:0-10000 GCA_010016005.3 Zanna intricata
AAAAAAAAATAAAAAGTTGACTACAGTGAAATAAGGACATTATTTAAACGGGTTTAAATGGAAAGAACGTGTCTAAAGATTTGGTTTGTTTACAGTTATGAATTATCACTTGGTTAGTCGTCGGATTATTTCTCAATGATTCCTTGTTAATACAACATTTCTGTTTGCATTAGGCTAAATATTTTAAATTACGTTTAATTTAAATCGAAGATGGGCCGATTTTATAATTTTAAATATTAAAATGGTTTGTCAAAATAGTTTGATAAAATATCTTTAACAATAATTTATCAATGGATCAATTAAATTCTGTATGTAAATTATAATCCAGTTTTTTCTGTGGAGTGTAAATTAAATTTATCTATAATGTTTTTTAATTATAGGTACATTTAGCATTATATTATTAAATGTATTTCATTTGTAGGCTTTTTTATTTTAGCTATATTTGTGTGTATTTATGTGTGTATGTATGTATGTATGTGTGAGTGTGCACGTGCGTGAGCGTATATAAAATCTTGTCCATGCATTTGAACGAAACAAAATTGTAATTTATCAGTAGATATACGGATGGTTTTTTAAATAGGTACCTTCTGTGTACATTTGTAATGAAATTAATATTACTTTATCGTTTTTCTTTTTTTTTTTAATGTTATAAATACATTTAACCTGTACATACATAAATTATTTCAAAAGAGAGGTAATAAAATTAGAGGATATAAAAATATGTTTAATGCATATGCATTTAAATTGTAATAATACTTGTATGCTTATACGTTTAAGGAATGTGATGTAAATTTCGGGGCACCCGGTACCGGGCTAAGAGGGCGGAGAGCTGTGGTCACGACTAGAAATACACCTCCACTGGCGGCGTGGCGGCCTCCACTTGCATGCTCAGGTAGGTACCACAAGATATTCTCGCAACACACCACACTAGTATCTGTCAAGAATCAAACACGGTCGTCCTTTAAAAGTGAATTACAACAAATTTATTATTTCACTTAATGTTATAAAAATTCATCGACAAAGATTGTACTAATAATTAACTTATCCGGATTAAATTATAATAACCTATTCGTTTAACGAAATGACTATTAGCCGTTTTTATCCGTGGAAAAAAAAATTAGGACTTATGAGTATTATTTTTAAAGGTTTTAGAAACGTTTATGAACCCTGATTAAATTTAGAACCCAGTAGCCGATATTTTCAATTTTTTTACTAGTTAATGCATTTCATATTATCGGATACACGCGCGTGCGGGAATTGATATTCACTTTGACCTATATATCTTAGAGATGCTACATAGCCAAGTTCTAAGGACAAATTAAGCTGCGTTTTAAAAAATTTATTTTACAGAAATCTTGATTACGTTTCGGTCAGCGTAAGAAGGTTGTAATGTAGTTGTTTAATGTATTTGAATTATACATCTATAAAATTAGTTTTTACTTTAGTTTGACAACAATTTTCTCGATATTGTCTATTTACATATAAATTTTGAATTATTTCGATTAATTATTGTTTATCTAATTATCAGTAGATCACTCCAAATATATATTTATATTGAAACTTAATAAGTGAATTTAATTAATGTTCGCTGAAATCTAGGTCATATTGTAACTTGAAGTATTTACTGAGAATTAAATCATTCTTTTTGAAAAGCTGTTTACTGACTCAATATCTGTTTACCAGGCAAAAATTAAAATATAAAAATTTTCCTATAATTTTTGTGTAGTGTTAAAAATGTATTTTTTAATATTCGCTTAGAAACTTCTAATATTAAATCTCTGAATACGAAAAGAAAAAATACCACACGAAACAAAATTAGAAAACACTTTTAATATGAAACATTTTTACTAATTTGGATCAAAAAAAAGTTTCAGCTTACACTTTATCAGTTATACTTAATCGCCAAATATTTATTTAAAGGAAGGTATGTAAATTATCACTAACTTAAAATAATAAATTACCAATGTGCGATTTATGTTTAGTTCAAAGTACAGTACACTTCTCCAAAATATAAGGTTAAATATTAATATTATAAATATTCCTAATACTATTTGTATTCGTGGTGCTTGTGTATTGCTATCATATTATATAGAGTTTCAAAAGGTGTTTTAAAAAATAATTCGATCAGTGGAACTGAAAAAAAAAATAACAATAATATATAAATCGCATAATTTTCTATCTGTACAGCTTTTCGCCTGTCTATCTGTATGTTTTATTTTACTAATTCATTTTTTTTAAACAACTTCTTGTTTTGATAAGATACTGAATCTAGAATTTTATTTACACATTTTCTTCGTGACCTTTAATCAGTGTAACAAAAAATTGAAATAAAAAATTCTGATTTTAAAATTGTCAACGATTTAAAATCTTCAGTGCCAAATTTTAATTATTAATTCCTATCAAAAAAATACCTTTAATTGTTTAATTTTTTTTTAGTTTATAATAAGATAAATTATAACATATTTTATCCTAATGAATTACATTAAACTTTCTTAAATACTAAAAGTATAATACTTTCACAGTTTCTTCTTTTGTAAATTTCTAGTTTTTAAACAAGTTAAATAAGATTTTACCAACTTTAAAAATTTTAAATTTATTTTAGGTATTTTAATTATGGCCAAAAAAATTCTGAATATTTGGTTTTTTTCTTAAATAAAAATTTTTTAAGCGCTTTTGCAGAGATCTTTACCTCATCAGATATATTGTATATAAATATTGCATTAAAAAGTATTTGAAAAGTTAAAATTTCATGGGGTTTACCGTCTTAATGATGGTAAACCCCGTAAAATGAACAGAATAATTAAAAATACCTCTCTATAGTTTCGTTTTTAAAACGTGTGACATGTAATATTTCTATTAAACACGTTCTTGATGATATTTATTATATTCATTACATCACTTGCTGCTTGTTTGTAACACGAAGGCCCTATCATAAATTTTAAAATCCCATATATATTTATTTATTTAATTTTTTTTAACCAAAAGATTTAATTTAAGTGATTTCTTCCCCATAATTTTATTACTACTTGGTTTTAACGAAGGTTTTTCACTAGGGTTAATACACTATACACATCAATATCTTAGCAAATCTATTATGAATAAAAATATTATAGAAATTTTTCAAAATTTTCTTCTTTCCTCATGAGTAAAAACGATCAAAACATTCAGAAAATATTTTATAGCACGTAAAGATTTTATTTGAATGGGGAACCCACATACGATGTGTATTGTCAATACGATGTCTCGGTTATTATATATATATATATATATATATATATTGGTTCATCAGATTTTTCTAGTTATATCTACTTTTTAAAACACAAAAGCGGTGTTTACTTTTTAATGCATTTTTCATTTTACGCTTATTTTAAGAACCTGACTTTCTGATATCGATGTTAATTAATTAAAAAATTCTGTATTTTTAATTTAGAAGTATTGAAATAAAGTACTTTTATTTTTTCATCCCACGGATGAAAAAATAACTCCGCCAGTAATTTTTACGTAATTCAAGCTCTTAACTGAGTTTGTTATTTTCTCGGCATATAGTTTTATTTTCTTTTTTTTTTCTTTTGACATAGATTAAATATTCCATTTTGTTTACTTTATGTGGTAAATTTTTTTTAGATAATTTTCTTAAAGCTTTTACTGTATTTTATACTGCATAACTACATTATACCTAGACAAATTTTGCTGTTATTTTTGCAGAGTTTTCACCTACTTCCGCATATATCTGGATGAAATACCAATGATTTTGAATGAAATGTAGTAATTTTTGTGTATATTTTGTCATAAATTGTTTTATCAGCATTTTTACTTTTATTTCATTAAATCTGAATTTTCACTTATTTTAAATATAAACTGTAAAATGTCTACTTATGTAAAATACATCTTTACTCTTTTCTCCTTTAAATGATTTTTCCAAGGTATCAGGATTGTGACACCAGCAATAATTTCAACTCAATTAAAATCTGTGTTCTTTTCTTTCTTTTTTTTTAACAGAATCAGGTTTAACGAAACTTTCAGGTAAAAATAACTTAAATATATTAAAACTTAAGGTTTGATTTTAATTAAAAATAACTACAGAGTAATTTAGTTTCTATTTAAAATACCATTTTCAATAATTTCTTGAGGTTTTTTTTTCATTTCAAACGAAGTTTTAGTTGGAAACATTTGTTTTGATGACGTATACTGAGGATGAATTGTATGTTCGTTCAGGATAAATTTTAGGAAGTAGATTTCAAGGAACTACTATTAAAATAATAAAATTTGAAAATTTTCTTCGAAATTATCGAAAAAAATTGTATAATTTTCGAAAATTAGAATTTTTTAGAATCTTGACTGAGGATTCCTACTTTGCATGTAAATGATTAGATTTTTAGCTGATATTTTTAGAAACATCAAACCTCTTTTCATAGTAACATTTATACTTATTCGTAATTGTTACTAGGACAGTTTAGCGGCATAGTCATTTAAAAACTGAACGTTTTTATAATATTCGTTTAATTCGTAATGAAAAACTGTTCAGATTTTACTAGTTTAAGTTTTAGCCATTGGAATAGTAGTTAATACTTGCCATTACTAAATTTTCTTATTTTCCGCTTTCATATAATATTTATTAATATGAAATCTGATATTACTTTTGTTGCTCATTACTGTTATTACATATTTCCAAACTAAAAACTACGGTATTTTTTTTTAGTTTTCTTATTCAAGAATATTGTTAAAATATGTAATTGTATTTACGATCTGAAATAAATATTTAGATTTATGTTACCGTTATATTTAGATAATCAATACTTCCCTAAAAATAACGGTAGCAGATTATGTAGATAATTCAATAATATCGATTATTATAGATAATTAATTTAGATTATTATAATATAGATTATAATAAATCTTTCATAATTTCTTAGTTCAGTTCATACTTTAAAAGGAACGTAGTTAGAAGCTGGAAAATTAACGTGCAAGAGCTTTTTGCCAGTTCTTTTGAACGAAATAGCATTATAATAGCTGACTATTCAAGGCAGTTAACGTAGGCGAATGGCTTTTTTTAACAAAAAAATATATATATGAACCCTTATAACTAGGCGGAAATATCAAATTATGCATAAACCTGCATTACTGGATTTTCGGTGATGTATGTCATGAAGACATGGATTTTTTTCAACATGATTCGCCGATCAAAAACCAAGAATCAATGTGTCCAATCGGGCACGACTACTGTGGATTTAATATAATAGGATTCCAAATATTTAAGGTATGAATTATATACATCTGATGATGAATAACGGAGAAAATGTAGCAGGTCCGATTACTGGTGCAGATATTAAAGTCAATTTTTTCTTTGTAAGCGGGCATCAATATCGTAACGGATAGAGACCAATCAATATCGTAACGGATCCAGTTGTTGACTAGATCGTTACTTTGGCGAATTTCCGTGGAAGCATTGAAACAGAAATAACAACATTTAGTAGTTATATGGGTCAATATTAGCGGGTAGTGGTCATATTAATAGGTAAAACAAAAAGCGTAACAGTAGCTTACGTAGATTACACTACGTTAAGTTCGTAAAGTTAAGATTAGGTATAATTACGAGCAACCCACCGGGTCGGTCTAGTGGTTAAACTCGTAATCGTAAATCGACTCATTTCGAAGTCGAGAGTTTTAAGGTACAAATCCTAGTAAAGGCGGTTACTTTTATACAGATTTGATTACTAGATCGTGGATGCCGGTGTTCTTTGGCGGTCGGGTTTCAGTAGGCCACCACATCTCAGGAATGGTCGACCTGAGACAGTTAATATACATTCATACATATCATCCTCACTCATCCTCTGAAGTAATACTTTACTGCGGTTCCGTAGGCTAAACAGATAAAAGATAGAGGTATATTTATGCGATAAAACATCTGAAAAGTCCTATTCAATCTTAGGGATACCTAGGAAAGAGAGATACCTAATAATGAATGATAATTCATTATTTATTTGTCATTTTTCAAAATAGTTGGTATTAACTATAATAGACCAAAAATTTATTTTCTAAAATGCATCCTGATTACTTTTATTCTCCGATATCCTCTCTGCCTTGAATGTAATAGTTATCGGCAAAGACGTTTTTATGAACCGTCTTCCGTCTCATTTATATTTTAATGAGGTGTTTTATTTCTTTCTATAACATCAATGAAACTTTCTTCAGTTATAATCAAATCTACAATTAGAAAAGGCCATTCGTTTCTTTTTTTACTTATAAATGTAGTATTACAAATTTAGTTCTTCACCGACACCAGAAATTTCAAATTTTATTCACCATTCTGCTTATTATACAATGGTTATTTTATCTCGTTAAGTTATATAGTTAGTATACGTAGATTTATGTTAGCTTAATCGTTTCTCATTAGTTTACTTCTTCCATAACTAACTGGTACAAGATAAAGCTGTTTTTCTTTTCTTTAAACAGAAATTTTTCCAGCTGTTGATGTTTTTACAAATAGAGATCAGTACTCTATAAAAACAATATACCGATAATATTATGGTTGAAAATGTCAATTAAAAGTTTATAAACTTTATTATTAATTAGAAAAATAAAATTTTTACAGGTTTTTATTTACTTTTTTCCGAAGTTATATACTTGTATATCTTTAAAGAAGATAGAAATCTAATTTTCATCCATTCTCTTACGCTTTGTCAAATTTTTTAATTAATTGGGCAAATAATAAGTATTTATACTCTACAAGTAATCAAACTATTATAGTATATTTACTGAATTACTGATTAGAAATACTTGATTTATTTAAACATTATCTAATTGAAAAGTGAATGTTTACATTACCCAAATTCTTTGAACAACTTGTATTACAAATAAAGAGCGATTGAAGAATTTCAGTCATTTTCAAATGGTTTTGCCTTTGTAATTTTATATTATCACAAATCATGAAAATAGTTTTGGTTATAATCTCAGATGAATTATTTTTTTTAATTATTAATATTGTTTTGTAGGATTAATAAGTTATAAGTTATATTTACGCGAAAGCCACCGGATCGGTCAAGCGGTTAAACTCGTAATCGCAAATCGGCTCATTTTGAAGACGGGAGTTCTAAGATTCAAATCCTAGTCAAAGCGGTTACTTTTATACCTACCTGAATACTTTTTCTAAATTTTTTTCTTTTCCTTGTTTTACAGATAAACTTATATTCTGTGATAAATTTCTTTCTATATATTTTTACTATACACTGAAAATAATTTAGTTTTTGATATTAACTGAAAATTCTTATAAAATCTGGATGTATCTGAAAAAATATACTAAAATAAAGTTTAGTTATTATAGATATTAATATGAAATTAAATAAACTACAAAAAGTTTGCCTAATTGTATTAATCAATTTTGCGTCAAGAATTATTAATAAGGTTGTATGTCAGCAATTTTTGTTGATATTTTAAAGATAAAATTTATAAATGTAAGATTTAATAATAAACACAAAATAGAAAAAGGTGGAAATTAAATAAAATATATTAAAATATAAAAATAGATAGTTAAGACAGCAAGAAAATATCAGTAATTTTGGCTACCTTAGAAGAAGAAAATTTTTCTATTAGAAATAAGCGCATTATAAGCGGTCAGGTGTTAAAGGTTACAGGTAATACAGATTACGAATTATTTTACTGACACTTTTTAATGTTATTAACAAACACTGGTAAGTATGATATCGCTGTCCATTATTAAAAAACGTATTTTTATTTATATACACGTTATTATTATCTTGATATTACACAATTGGTATTTTCCTTATATTATGTGAACATTTTGTACCTAAGATATCAGCGATTCATATTTATAATATGCAAATGTGTGTAAGCTATATCCAATTAAATGACGGATTTATGGGGAATTTAAGGATGTATTGATAGCAATGGTAATAAATAAGACTGTATAATTCAGTTTTTTTTTTAAAGTTTACTATACACATTGTAACTGAGTATTTTTAATATGTGCTGATATATACATGCTCTATCCTAACAGGTCTCTGATTCCTTGTATACACTAAAACTAAAAATTCAGATATAGCACACCAAACCTACTGGAGAACTGGAGTGCTTTTTATAATTACTTCACTTATATTTTATTAATTTATAAATATGTAAAGAAAATTCACTCTGATCATTAACATCGAGGTTATTAATTTACTTATAAGTTAAATTTACATGACTAAGTAATTTTTTTCACAAATAACAAAATATTGATTATAAATAATATTAATAATTTTAAATTAAGTGTATAAACTTATATAAATCATACCGTGCCCAAAATCTGTTAAATTATTACAAAAATGATAATTGTATTTTTTCTTATACATTTTCTAAAAATCAATGTAGACAAATTAATATTACTTCGTTTTTACTGAGCACATTCTATATTTTTTTCTATAATTCGACGATTATATTCTTAACATATTTCATCGAATGAATAATATTTAATAAAATTAATATTTTTTTTATATTAGACAAAATTCTACATTAAGTTTCGTTCACAAAAATTATATGATTAAAATTATCACAAGTATTAATATTTTTAAAAAAACTGTACAAACCATATTAAATAATTAGTATTTTTTTTTTTTTTTAATTTCCAATATACTGTATTTTAACTTCATATTATAAGAATAGTTAGCCGAGAAAGCAACAAACTCTATAGAGCATTTCAACATAGACAACGGGTGAAAATAGTAGTAAACAACTGTCGATGAAAAATTTACTGACAGCCTAATATATTGCGTTAATTAAATAAAATAATGCATCTATTTAAATTTTTATTTGAACATATCTTTTCAAAACTACTATAGAGTGCACTTTTCCAACCTGTAATTTTAAATTAAGTGCATTTCACTTTTAAATTATATTACAATTTCAGTAATCGATTCCAAACTCTAAATAGATGGAATAGATTTAAGTTAACTGTAATATCCATCGAGTGTGTTTATAATCAGTGATATTTTACGTAATCTATGGATAGATATGGATAGTTTTTACTAACAATAAAAAATCATCTAGCGTTCCTTACTGTTACAGAAATCCTTTACAAAATACAGTCTGGCCTTTCACCCTATGATTTTTCAAATTACAGCTAATGAATACATTTTAAAATAAAGAGGGCTCCTCTGATAAAAAATTCTATTTCCGATTTAAATCGATATTATTTATATTTTATACAGACAATAATTTGTAACAAAATAAATATTAATTCTCAAGTTAATCGGCACCTAAAATATATTTTTCGCTAAAAAACGATCACTTTGTTTTATTTTTAAATTTATTCTAAAGATTTTTTTCCTTTTTTATTAATATTCCTTTTACTTTAAAACAGATATGGATCTTTGTTGGTTTTCTTATAAGAATACGTACTTCATCAAAAGAAAAAACGATTTTATTTAATGCGGTATCATTGCGCTGCAAAAAGCTATAGTAAGCAATATATATATATAAAATAAAAAGAAATATTCATTTAATAGTTCACTGAAAAGATACGTTCAAATGAATTATAATCAACAATATGCTTTATTATGTATCGTTGATACTCATAAGTAAATGGTAAAAAGCGTAAATTAATATAAAAAGAGTACGTTCCTTTTTTTTTTGATTTTCTATTCATACATAGAAAAAAATACATAGAATATGTGAAGTGTACTGTATAATTTATATTCAAGTCCATTATGATTTCTATTGTTAATGAACATATAAAGTGATAACTTTTAAGCAAGATAATTCTAGATTACATAAAATAGATTAAAATTTTTCCATTAGTAACATACAAACTTCAAAATGTATTAACATTTTCATTTTACATTCCAATAGAATTCGAAATATTAAAGAGTTTATAGGCATGTTTATTTACATAAACATTTGATATCTACTATTAAAAATGAAATAAATGAATTTATACGAGTATTTTTTTAAAAGGAATTATTCAGATTTCAAAGTCGGAGCTATAAAAACAATTAAAAAAAGAAAA
>JAAAKQ030086560.1:0-14860 GCA_010016005.3 Zanna intricata
GAAATTCCTTTTTATCCATTTTTTTCAAACTAACAAAAGTTGCTTCACTCAAAATACTATATCTCACAAACTAATAGTACAACAGCTTTCAAATTTATACACGTGAATTTTGAAGGTTAGGGCTAACTAAAAATAATCTGGATTTAATACTAGTAGCGCCATCTATGTGTCAGCCTATGAACTCTTCAGCCCACCTTTTATTCTTATCTTATTAATTTTTCTTATTAACTTTATTATACTACTTTTTTATTAACATTTTTATACTTTTTATTATTAACTTTTATATTAATTTTTCTTATTAACTGTAGTTAGTAAACGTAAAAATGATTTAGATTGAAGTTATTTCATTAGTTGGAAATAACACTAAAAAGACCACAACATTTTTTTTATTGAACTTTCTTAGGAACTTAGGAATTCAGTTTTTAGTATAGTAAACAAGTAGATATTTTCTTTTAGAAAAAAGCACAAAAATGATCTAAGTATTAATACATAGTCATTAGCAAAACTGTAAATAATAGTTTCACCTGACATACTGCTGTGTAATTAGCTAATGATTATATTTGAGTATTTAGTATATTTAATTTTTTCATAAACACACACATACTTAACCAAAATTAATCTTTTTAAGATTCATAATATTCCTCTGTACTGTTATATATTTAAATTCTATTATATAAACCACCTCTACAGAATACTGTGATAAGATATAATTTTTATTTCCTTGTACAAAGTAAAGGAATTACTGTGATCGCGAAAAATTTTGTTTTTCAGATTTCAATGGAAATATCCATTTTGGCTAGTTATACAGTTAAGATACGTATGTATTGCATAAATAAATGATTAGCCTTAGGATGTTAAAATTTTGGATTTAGGATTTGTTCTAACAATCGATTGGGTCAAAAGTGTTCTAAAAAAGCCGAAATCCCAAAAATTTGGATCTTGGACTTTTCCTTAATTGCAGTAAGTAATAAGCCCTCATCGAGAGCTTTTCAGTGATATACCATAAGTGGTACTTATTTTCATTGGTTTCATAGTTATAGCCAAATAAATTTTAATTAACAAATTATTTGGATCTTGCAAAGGGAAGGCACGTCAGTTCAAATCAGACTTATCTCCTTTTTTTTTAAATTTAAATATACTAATTTATTAATAATTATTAACCACTGATTGTAAAAAAAAAAATTAACAATAAGTAATCCAATAATAATAAAAAATATCAGAAGTCAATTATAAAATAAATTTTATGTATTTTTCATTTATGTAATTTAATAGGCATATAAGGAAGCCATGTGGTGTTCATATCATATTTTTCATTTAAGTACTTTTGCAGCCATCTGCATCCTCAATCATGACTGAAATAATTCTGTTAGTGGATAATAAATGTACTAAAATGATATCTGTGTATTAATTACATGACTGCTTCTATCTATTAGTTTTTTATAAAAACATCTCCCTCTTAAAAAGTATTTATACACTCATAATATTATTGAAAACATTACTAAAACTTATACTAAAGAAATATTTAAAACCAGCATACAAACCTAATAATGAAATATTTAAAAACAAAAATAATAAATTAAAGTTTTATGATGGACCATTTAATAAACAAATAAACATTCTATTTCTGATATTAAAACAAATTTAGAATTATTATAAATGAATAAAGATGACAAAATTAAATAAATATATTAGAAAAATATTACATATATAAATTCAAACAAAATTTCAATTTATAAACCATCAGACGTGTTTGAGGGAGATGCGATAAATTCTTATAAAAACTGCAACAGATAGCAGCACTCGTAAACTATTTCTCCTTATTTAATATATCGTCTAAATATAACTTTGAAGTATTGTACTAGAGTGTTACAATGTTTTTCGCAGCACAATGTTTGCTAGAAAGCAATACAATAAAAAGTATTTAATAACTTAATATTTTTATTACACTTTAAAAAAGTAATAATGAGTAATCAAAGGGGTGATTATTTTTACCGAACCCCTGAAAATTTGAAATCTAATGATATGTTTTGACAAAAAGAAATATTAAGCCTGAAAAGATTACTTAAAAATGTTAAAATATGAAATGTTTCTATTTTTATTATTATCATCATGGTTATATATAATCAAACTATGTAGCTTCTGTCAGTTGAAATCAATTACAGAAGTTAATGAAAGTCTTGTGTGATTCTTTAAACAGAAGTTGTAGTTGAATAGTTCAACTCTGAAAATTGGCATGCAAGTATAGCTGCTAATATGCAGAAAGGAAACAATTAAAACTTTTGTTTAAAAAAGGTTTAATTTTCTGAAAATGTTATTGCTATATGAAGGATATTACAAACACAATGCACGTCTAGCAATTGTTTGAATTTTCCAGGTTGTCTACAACAAGAAATAACTTGATACCATAGTTCAAAGGACATTTAATTTTTGTAATAATGACAACATTAAACTACTTCAACTGTTAAAAAAAAAATTGCTTAAATCTATAACTTGATGACGATTTCTGGTGTCCATTTATTTGTTGCTGATAGGTATTAGTATTTTTTGAATGGATTCTTGTACTTCAGTTTACTTTAATAGTCAGCATAATTTCTTTTTTCTTATTTTTGATTCACAATTTTACACTTCTTCAAAAGAAATTTTTTCCTTAAATTATAGTTATTATTGTTAAACTAATCATTTTTTTTTTAAAGAAGAAAAAATTGATCAGCTACAGAAAACCGTTGTTTGCCAAACTATTATAAAAATGAAAAAGAAAATAATGGAGTTCACATAATACAAATGTAAATCTGTTGTTATAGATTTATTAGTGGCATTGGTAAATAAGGGTTGGATATTAAGACAACTGTGACATGTTATAATAATGTCAATATAATTAACATACTAAATTCTATTGATATGCTATGCTGGTAATGTGCTTAAAAGTATGAAAACACTAATTTTTTTATTCTTCCAGAATAATTATTTGTTTTAATTTGAAACAAATAAAAAGGTTATTTTTTCCTTAATATCAAATAAAGCAATGCTACAATGGAATTTAAATAAAACAGTTATTTAATTTTTTAGAGCACTAAATAATAAAAGACATGAAAATATACAAAAACTGTTATAATAGCTTACAGAAGTACAATAGGGACAATGCTAAGAGTAAAGGGACTTCCAAAAATAAAAAACCCAAACTAAGATAGGGATAAAAAAAGGTAAACCTATATACGAGGTGTGATAAAAAAATATGAAGAATTATGTTATAAAAAAAGTTAACAGAAATAGTTACAAAGTAAAAAAGTTACCAGAAATATGAATTATCTCCTTCAAACTACTTTACTTGGCTAGCAATACACTTATTCCAATGTTGAATCCAAGACTGGAAGCATTTCTGTAAGGCTTCTTTTGGAATGGCTTTCAGCTGCTCTCAATGTCAGGAATGGTGTCAAAACGTTTTCCTTTTAGCACATTTTTTATTTTCGGGAAAAGCCAGAAGTTGCATGGTGCTAAATCTGGTTAGTAAGGCAGATATGGACAGATAGGAAGACTTTTAGTGGCCAAAAACTCACAAACTTATGGCACGGCACGTCATGATGAAGAAAGCCATTGGCCCATTTTTTAGGTCTCTTTCTTTGCACATCGTTTCGCAAACATTCCAGTACCCCCTTGTAAAATTTGGAGTTTACAGCTGTTCCACTTGGAACAAACTGTGATCGCACTATGCCCTCACAATCGAAAAAACAATGACCATGACCTTGATGTTCAACTTTGATTGAAGGGCCTTTTTAGGGCGAGGTGAGTTACTGGTTTTCCATTGAGAACTCTGAATTTTTTTCTCAGGGTCATAGCCATAGACCCAACTTTCATCCCCAGTAACAATTTTGGCCACAAAGTCCGCATATGCATGAAGATGATCCTTCAATTCCGTGCAAACTGAAAGACGATTTTCTTTTTGTTCATCAGTTAAAAGTCTCTGAAAAATATTTGGTACTCGCTCATCTCATTTGCAAATCATCTGTTAAAATGCTTTGCATGGACCTGTAGGAGATGTTAAGTTCTTCAATAAGCTCTCGAATAGTCATTCGCCTGTTTGAATGAACAAGTTGGCCACTTTTTGCACATTTTCATCTGTTTTTGAGGTCAAAGGATATCCTGGCCGTTCCTCGTCCTTAAGACTCATTTCCACTTTTAAATCGCTCATACAATTTGTAAACAGTCTTAAAAGTTACCACATTATCACCATACACTGATTTTAACATTTCATAAGCTTCTTTGGTACTTTTTTTCAACTTGAAACAAAATTTAATGTTAATGCGTTATTCAAGATCCATGTTTCACGACAGACACTGCAAACACGACCTCACTGTAGTGGCTATAGAAGCAGACTGACAAGCTGGAACGTGTTTAAACTTGTCACTGCCTGTCTCAACATATGAGGGTATGAGACATACTAGTTGAAATAGATGCAGCGTAAGTAATTGGTGCTATAAAAATTCATTCACCGTATTTTTTTGTCACACCTCGTATAAGACGAAAGCAACCAAGTGGAAGTGTAAAGAGCTCTGCACAGATCGAAGAACAAACAATGGGGAAAGGTGGCAGAATATTGCTTAGGATGATAAAAATCTAATAGAGTGATGATCAAAAATGAAAGCAGTAGTAAGTGATACAAAAGGCAGCTTTGTACTTAATTTCTGAATATGGATCTAAATATCACAGCAGCAGTAAAAGAAATTTAGTTATTTAAATCTGATAAATTATATTGTACCTTCAGTCTTACATTATCAGTCTCTGCATTGCAATCTTGCATTATCTAAAACCGAAATGAACAAATTTTTATGACTTTTGCTGCAATAATTTTTCTTTTTACTTCTCAGTTCTTTGTTATTAGGAAGTTAATAAAAGGGATTTAAAACAGAAATATTGCAGGTAATTTATTTTTAATCAGTACTTACATAATTACTTGAAAAAAAGAAAATTAATATGTTTCAGTAAAAATAACAAAAATAGCTATTTAATAAAGAAATTAACAAACTTACAGTATGAGCCCATCCTGCTAACGGTCCATAAAGAGTACGAAAATGGTCACCAATTTCATTGTAAACTTTAGTGGTAACAGATTTTACTGACTTTAAGTGAGGTAAATAATACTGTGATGCTATTTGAAATACATGTGTATCAACTGGAACTGCTTCTAAATGACCCAGTGACATTAGGCATATACAATCAGCAACCTGAAATTTTTTGTAAAACATTAAAACTTTGAATGTAAATAAATGATACTACTTATATATATAAATATATACACGCACACATGATTCAGGAGGAAAGGGAAATAATTTGGAAACTGATTCAGTTGAAATAAGAAAAAAGTTTGATGTGAGCGAATGATTTGTATGTAACATGATATCGATTTCCCCACAATTTTTAACAATACTTTCATGGTCGCCAGTTATAGTGAGAACATGATTCACAAATAACCAACACAGTATCAAGCCTTCTCACAATAATTTATTTAACACAAAACAAACATTTACAACGCCGCTTAACAAAATCTATATAAAACAATTTTAAACTTTGTGCAGCGTAAGCGGCAGCCTAGCCTTTCAGAACACGTCACACAAATGAACCAATCCATGGGTCCCTCAACCTGCTTATATACAGTTAGCCGACGTCTAGAAAACACTAGAACATTCCATTTGCTTCTATTACAAATATCTTCATTATTTATAAATACAATTAATTCCAACCAATATAAATAGTTACATTAATAACCAAACTAAACCTTATCAATTTAAATTGCAAAATAAAAATTCATTCTTTAGTAAAAATAATTCAAAGATATAGCTTTACTGTTTCTAGTACAATCCAGTACTTTCTTTGAATATCTAGCAAGTTCGAAATCCGACTACACATAATAAAGACTTAATTATTTAAATACTATTAACATAGAAATGAAATAATATTAACAAAATATTATTATTAAATATAGAAATGAAATAATATCAACAAAATATTACTATTAAATATAGAAATGAAATATTATTAACAAAATACCATTATTAAATATTATTAACAAAACAATTTAACAATGTTTATCACTTTAATTAGTTATAAATTTATTTTGTGGACTTCAATATAAATGGGGAGTTATAATTGTCAACACATTTGTGTTAAGTTTGATTTTCAGTTTTATTATTTGTTTATTTTTTTATGGTTATTGCCTGTCCCTGTTAAAAGCTTTTCGATGGGTGTGTTATGAAATCTTACTTATTGTTATAAAATGCTACACACCCTATTTCGCAACAATCCAGCTAATTTTGTCCTTTTCTGTAATTTTCCACAACTCTCCTTCATCTGTTCCCACGCTTGCATTCTATTGTGCGTGTTACGAGCTTTCCTTTTTCTTTCTTTCGTTTTGGTTCTCAGTCGACGTTCAACTTTGTAGCGAAGAGGACATTCTTCGTCGACTCCTGGGTACTCCAGTGTTCGTTCCTTCGTGCTCTATTAATTTCTCTTAGTCGACCCTTAACTGTGATACGAATAGGATGTTCTTCTTCAACTCCTGGGTACTCCAGTGTTCGTTCCTTCCCGCTCTATTAATTTCTCTTAGTCGACCCTCAACTTTGTTGCGATTAGGATGTTCTTTGTCGACTCCTGGGTACTCCAGCGTTCGTTCCTTCGCGCTCTATTAATTTCTCAGTCGACCCTCAACTTTGTTGTGATTAGGACGTTCTTTGTCGACTCCTAGGTACTCCAGTGTTCGTTCCTTTGCGCTCCATCTATACTTCTACAATACTTCTCTCAGGCGGGATTCAACACTGTAGGCAACCACGATCACAAGCTAACATTTTGATGTTTCGTAGTGGTTTCCACAAGTGCACCCGCCAGGTATCTCTACTAATCACAAATAGTCCAACCATCAAATTGTAAGGTGATACTTTTTCTTTCTCATATATTTTTTATAATTTATTTATTTCATTTTAATATGCATCTAATTCTCAGTGATTTGGTTTTGTCTTTTTTCACATGAAATTAAATAATTAAACATTAAATAATCCAATCGCTCTCTTTCTATTTGGCTTTGAATAAAGCATTTGTGGAATTTATAATAGTGTTGACTGCTAAACTCATTAATTGTGCTACTAATTAAGAAAAAAAAAAACATCTCTTCTTTTTGCTGATTGTTAATTTATTATCAGTGGTGTTAATCGCTAACGATTAATTAATTCATTATAAAATAATTTAATTTACTTCCTTATTGTGTATTCAGCATTTTAAATAACGTTAATGATAAAGTTAATGCAGAATTTAAATTTGTATGATTAATGTTTTAGAATTAAACTATTAAAAGTTAATACAATAGATAATAATTATTAATAAAAAATATACTCCGACTGTACACATAAGAATTAAATGAAAGTTACAAACATGAATAGTTACTGTTTTTTCAAAATTTAAAACTATTATTTGTCAAGCCTTTTTTTAAATATAAATTTAAATTCATTAAACAGTTTTTCTTTCTTACCAGAGCATTTTTATTTTAATTAATTTACCAATTATCCTTGCATGGCTAGTAGTTAGCCAAATGCGCTAACATAATAAATTTTATAAAAACCTTATGCTACAAGTTCATGAAACATATGTCTGAAAAAGCACTGTTATTGAATTATGGCTAGTGAAAACTTTCACCTGGATTTCAGTTCCACTGGTGAAATGAGTTCATATTGAAATTTGTAAGGTGTTTGGGTAAATTTGATGGTTTCTTAAGTTTTTTGACAAGAACTGTATCTCCTGTAGCTTACATAACATCAAAAAATAAAAATGAAAAATTTTGACAAAAACTTCTTTTTTTTTGTTTGAAATATAATAACTTTGATAAATGCTTAAATTTTATTATCAAAACATGTAGAAAATTTAATTTTGAGATAACTGTTGTAATAAAGTTTATAAAAAACAACTTTTATTATTAAAAAAATGAGAATAAAACTTAACAAAGGAATTTATGAATTTGTAAAACTTAAAATAACTTTTACTTACTTAGAAAAATCAGTGTGGTTTATATGATATTCATTTAAAAATTGTAAGAAAATTCCACCACTAACATCAATGCACTTTTTAACTCATTTCCTTTATGTCACCATCCTACTGATATCTTTGCATTTTTTGGTCAAGGCAGCAGTAATGGGAATTGTCATCATTTGTGTCTACTTTTTGCTACTATCACTTGCATTTCTTCAAAAAACAATAATTAAAGGAAGTAAGGTACAATAATCTAAGTGGCCAATTTACCAACCCTCTATGTCCAAACCATTTACCATTAAATTCTTAATCTAAGAATTGTCTTACTTCATTCATGAAATCTGATTGGTGGGTGTTCTATCAAGTTGATAGTACATTTCAATTTGTTTTGCCAATGAGAAATTTTCACATCAAGTAAAAGTAGCTTTGTTCGAAAATAGGATGAATGGAATTAAGTGGTAAGTATTTTTAGCCCACTGATAAAACTTTAGTTGTTTGGAAAGGTCACTAAGCTGAAGGTTTTGAACTTCCTAAACATGGTAAGGATACAGTCCATAAGAATGTCCTTCATACTATAGTTAGTGGAATGTTGAATTGTTTAGAAATTGCTTCACGTACTAGACGTAGAATTAAACTGTATCACCTGAAGAGAATGTTATCCCTTTCATCACTATGTATCAGTTTGCATTCAAATTAAACATGAGCGCTGGGAAATGTACACAATTTTCATGAAGATTATTAAAAATTTTATAAAGTTCTTTATGGTTATGAACTATTCCTCCTGGATACCTATGTTGGTATTACTCCATCGCAAAAGCCATATACACAACTTATATCAGCATATTCTGCTGAGTAACGAAACATGACAATTTAAAACAAAGAATTCAAAACTGAATTTTATTTCTTTTAACTTATATTCAGTTGGAAAAATGTAGGTACAGTTTAGAGTATTACAAAGACAAAAACTTAATCATAACTTGCATCTCAAAAATAATTTAGTTTGTGTTTAACACAATCAAAATTATGTTATTAGGGTAAACCACATAACATATAATTTACAATTCTATGACATAATGATTAGTATTTAAATTAATTTTGAAGCATACAATTAGTGTTGCCACCCTAATTTTTCAAAGCTCTAAATTTATTGTATTAAAAATGGGCTGTTTTTAATCTTTTCTTAAATTCATTAACATTTTTCTGTTAAATTTCTTCTTTTAATAAATTGATTTTTTTTATTTTTCATAGACTTTTTATTATATCAACATTCTTGGAATTAAATTCTCTACAAGTAATAAAATTTACCCACTTATTAGTCATTTAATAAAGTTATTGTACTTCAAACGTAAAAAAAAATTTTTTTTTGTCAAAATAATTTTTCATTTGACTGGTTTAGATATCATAAAAACTACAGAAGATGCAGTTCTGGGATCTCTTTTATTTGATTTTTCAAGTCAAAGAATATAAGAAACCAAGTAATAACACCTGAAAACTTTGTATGACCTAATTTCGTAAGGAATAGAGACATTCTGAGCAAACGTTTTTGCTGGTTGTGATACACATGATATATACATGTATATATATATATGTACACACACACAATTTTATATATATGTTATAAAATTTTCTAAATAAATTAAACTTACAGAAGTCAGAAAAAACATGTAAATAAATCACTGTTGAGAGAAATCAAAGTATCCTATAATACATAGATTAGTATTAAAAAGTTTGATTAAATCAAGAGTAGCTGTTTAAGGTGATTCAAAAAGAATTTTACAATTTTAAAAGCATATAAAAATTTATTTAGTTAATTTACAAATTCTATCGAGATCTCATTTTATAGCAAAAGTGTAACTTTCTATCAACTTCTGACTAGAGTCCATTAATACCAAATTTGTGCCACCACCTGTGTTGTAAAAAATGAACGCATCTACTGTGTGCAGAACGAGCTTGCTGTGTGTTTTGGTTTCATGATTTGTAGTCAGCAACTGCAGTTCAACATAACTTTTGTAAAGAGTATAGAAGAGAGCCTCCTAATAGGCATACAATTTACTCTTGGCACCAAATCTTTGATTGTTTGGTGTATAAACAACTGCACTTGAAGCCATACAAACTAACTATGGTTCAACATATTGCAGACAATACATTTTTAGTGATGAGTCAAGATTTCACATCAAAGGCAAGGTGAATACCTGTTAAGTGCTGAATATGGGGAGTGAAAACCCCCCAAGAAACTTTGCAGCACATTTGTGATAGGTCAATGTTTTTTGTGGCTTAAGCATAATTTTGTATAGCCTGTTTTTTTTTTCTAGGAGGTAACCGTAAATGGTATTGTTTATCTTGACATGCATAAAAATTTTCTAATTCTTAAGTCAGACAATAATAATGCCATTACAATCAGCAAGACAGGGCACCACCTCACTACTGCTTAGAAGTCTGAGATTTTTTGATATTCGATTTACAGATCAATGGATTGGTTGTGAAGGTTCAACTGCATGGCTACCTCATTCCCCAGATTTGACTCCGTTAGATTTTTTCTTGTGGGTTTAATTAAAGATTGGGTTTAAGTACCATCTTTGCCTGCTGATCTTGTTGAATTAAGATTTTAAACTGAATTAATGTTGCAGCTGTAGAGGTAACATCTGATTTACTGGCTACAGTATGGAATGAAATCGACTTCAGGTGGGATATATGTTGTATTACAAATGGAAGCCATACTGAACATACTGCTCCTTGCTCTTGTACAATGTAGGGACTTGCATTTAAATGTATATAAAGTTCATCTGACTCAGCAATTGAATGCAACACATAAATTTTGTTGTTTTTATCGTTACAAAACAAAAAAGCAACAGATCCACATTTTGCGCATAAAATCATACTTAGCAATGAGGTTTGTTTATTGCTTATTGGTACATTTAATAAACAAAACTGCTGCACTTGGGGAGAAGAAAACCCTCAAATGTATCACAAAGGATCACTTTTTGGGCAAAAATATATAGTTTGATGTGGTTTATGGTCCAGAGGAATCAGCAGCCTATTTTTCTTTGAAGACAGCCACGGCAATGTTGTTACAGTGAATGCAGAGAGTTGAGTTGCTAACAGACTTTGTATGGCCTCAATTAAGTGGAATTGACACTAATGATCTTTTTTTCAAAAAGATGGGATTATATGAAACACAAAAAAAAATATTATGTTATTGCCCAAAGGATTCGCTGGATGTGTATCTCACAGAATGGGATGTGTATTGACAGACAAGATCTTGTGATCTGACCTTTCTACACTTGTCTTTAGAGTTATCTGAAAAGTAAAGCTTTATCTAATAATCTAACAAACATTTCAGCCCTAAAAGATATCCAATCCATCACAAGAGGGATTGATGCTCCCATGTTGAAAAATATCCTACAAAATTTCAATGCTAGCCATGGTGGACATTTAAATATCTTGCATGTTTAATTGTTGTCAATAATACTTTAATTTTAAACAGAAAAACCAGAGATATTTCATAGTTTGATTTTTATACTCAAACAAAATTCTAAAGCCATTTTTGGAACACTCTGTTGTTTCCCTTTATGACTGTAACAGAAATAGATCTATAATCAGAAAGTAATAATTCTAAACAAAATAGAACCATCACACAAACATACTAAGAATACCAGAAAATAAAAAAAGTGCTATTACATGTTTATTGATATTTTGTAAAATAACATTTTTTTAATGTATAAAAATTAAATGAATATTTATACATATAAATAAACTGTGTACCAATACGTAGGAAAAACACAATTAATAGCTTAATTAATGAATTGTGCATAAACTATTTAATAAGCATACCAAAAATACAAAAACAACTGTAATACTTCTATTAAGTAGAAAAAATCTGAACAAATATATATATATATATAAAAAAAAAAAAAAAAAAAAACATGTTTTACCTTTGCACCAATTCCAGTTAATTTCATCAATTCAGTTTTTGCTTCGCTATAATTTAATTCCTTTAATTTATTGAACCATTCATTACCACCAAAACTAATAATTTTTTCAGCAGATTGATGAATATATTTTGCACGATAACCAAAACCTTCTTTACGCAATTTCTCTTCTACACCAGGCTGAGCTAATGCTTCTACAGTAGGAAATGCAAAATAATCTTGGCTATCAATTTGACATATTTTCTTTCCATAGAATGTACACAATTTTTCAACCATAGATGATATTCTATAACAAATAATTACATTATATTATTTCTAAAACACAGTAGGCCTGCATAATTACAGAATGCAAAAAAATTCACAAGCTTCAAAAAAAAAAAAACAAAAAACTTTTTATTTTCAGTTTATAATCTCGTACTACTGCAGATTATTCTGTCATAAATGTGTAGGTCTTGCATCAGTAGTTATCATATATTATATTCTTTTATCCTGGATAGACATTAAACTTGTATCAACTTTTAGCACAAATTATAACCACCTCTTCAGCGTCTCTCCACACTTCTCTTTCATATTGGTTTATAATTAGTCATTTTCTTAGCCTATCTATCATTATCCAATCTAGATAATTATAATTTCATAAATGTTAACCTACAGATTTGATATCCATTGAAAATGGATATCAAATCTGTATCAATGGATATATTTGATATCCATTGAAAATGGATATCAAATATATACAAAGCAATCAAACCGTTTGGTTTAATTGCAAATGATGATTAAATCCAATATTTCCAATAGTTTCTTAATCATTTCATGTCACTTTAATCAAACCATAACACCTTCACCATAAAACTTAATATATCCGTACTGACATTTAACCACATTAGTTTTTATAACTCTAACTTTTTTTTGTTTTCATTTTAAAGCTACTCAAAATTTAGATAAAATTGAGACTTTTTCTACCTTTCTAGAATTGCGATGTAATTTACACTTCCTTTAAAAATAGTTTTCAAGGCTGTTTTTTAGGTCAGCATATTTTTATTTATTTATCTTTAGAGAGCATGAAATGCATATGTTATGCAAAACTATCCTATTTCAGGCATAACTATTATAACATTCTAATACCAGAGTTTAACTTCTTTTCATATTATTTTATGCAGAAACCTACCCAAATGGTAATCAATATTTAATATACATAATGACTTTTTTTTTTAATTATACAAGAATAATCAAAGAAATACACGTTTTTTTCTGCATGCATGATTCATCAAATTACTAAATTAAATGTCAAATATGTGCACAAATTGCCAATTCATGCAACAGAAATTGTCAAAAATTACATATAGCACAAAGTTGCTGTGATATGATGAAGTAAAGTGTACAATTGAATATTACACTAAGTAAAAAAGAAATAATCTTCAAAATCTGATATTCTTAAAATCAAAATTTTATGAATATTAATTAATTTATTATTATTAATTTTATGAAAATGATTCTGTTGATACCAATTAAGTGGAGAAAAAACTTATTTTCTGGTAAAACACAAAATTAATTAAAACAAAATTTCTTTAAATGATAATCCTTGAGTGTTTACATATTTTTTCTATCTTCAAAGTTAAATTGTTAATATCAGAAATTTTTGTTAAAACTGATCAATTAATTATGAGAAATAATTTTTTTTAAAAACAAACTGCATGTGAAGGCTCAGTAAAGAAACATGTAAATTCAACTCAAAGCAGCTGTAAAATGCATACCAAATAATAAGAAAAAAAATTTGATGCAGTTACATATCTACACGAGTTGGAATAATATGTTTAGGATAAGATTTTGTAACTTTTCTCCAAAATAACATCTTTAATAAAAGTCACACTGAGTCTCCAAGAGGTGCGCTGGAACAAATAGGAGAAATAGGTGAACTGAATCTACCGCTTTATTTATCATCAAGTCACACCTCACTAGATCTGTGTTAGAGTAGGTTGTAACTCGGGATCTGGTCCCAATACAGGTGACATCTTGACAATCATGAAAGGTATTTTAAAGAACAGTCCACCGTGAACCAAGCAACACCAGTGTTCAGAGAAGGCAGCATTCGGATACAACAGGCCCACTTAAAAGATAACATGTAATTAGAAATACTGGAAGCCCCAACACTAGACACACAAACAAGAAAAATACAAAGTACAAATAAAACCAAGGCAAGATGCCTACATTTCTACACTCAATGTAAACTTGGTCATAAAGACTGGTAAATTAAAAATAATAACCTGTCTAATAGACTAACACAAAATTTTCATCATGGGTCTGAAGGAAATAAGAAATACCAACAAGGACATAATGGAATCTCAAGGATGTAGGCTCAACAAAGGTATACCTAGAAACAGAGTGACAAAAACTGTCACACAGTGTGGAACAGACTTTTTAGTCAGCCTCAAAATAATAAACTCCATAAAAGTATTAAAGTCAAAATCCCCAGGAAACTCAACACTAAAGCATCTAATAAAATCTACATTATAATAAATGCCCGTGCACCCATTAATAATAAAACTTTTATTAATTTAAAAAGAAAAGTTCTGGAATCTAGTCTACCTGACTATAACATCCCCAAAAACTATGTTAAAATAATTAACCCACTTCAATGCTCAACTAGGCAGACAAAGAAGATACCATGACATTATTGGAAAATGGCCTGCCCAAAAGAAAAAAAAAAACAAAAAACACACTTGTACATCTCTACAGAAACCACAACCTAATCTTGAAATCCACATGTTTCAAGAGGAAACCTCAAAAACTTAAAACCTGGAAACACCCTGGCTATCCTAAAGAATGGTAACTAGACCATGTATTCATGGACAAACATCACCACAAGTAGCTCTACAGCATAAAAGTCCTCCAAGAAGTATACAGGGTGAGTCATATTGAACTTT
>JAAAKQ030086571.1:0-12323 GCA_010016005.3 Zanna intricata
CCTGACCGGGATTCGAACCCGGGACCTTCCGGATGAAAAGCCGAGACGCTACCACTCGGCTACGGAGGCCGGCAACTAAAATAATTAATGGAAGCCGAAATGGCCACAAAATTTATACAGACAATTGGAAAAATATTTTAAGTGCAGATAAAATTCTGAAATATATTAAAAATTATCTTATTAATAATCTTTTAAATTTAATTAATCCCTAAAAAAAATTAACAAACATTGAAATTTCACTACTATAATTGATATTTATGATTATTATATGTTATTATTTTTTGATTATGCGTAATTGCTGCAGGCTTTTGTCAAAACCATTGAAACTATACCAATAAATATAGAAAAGGATAACATTTTTATTCAGGTACTCAGTTTTTCAATTTAATAAATAGGTCGTTCAATACAACTCTGGAAGTTAGATAAAATAAAATTTAATTTTCTTTCTCATAGCTAATACAATCATTTCAATATAACATAATTTCTGTTTTTCTTTTTCAATATTTTTTTTTATTTTACAGAATTTTTTTGTTTGTTTTATCCTTCGTTTTGTTAGTTAAGTATTTATTAGATAAATATGTATACCTTATCTGAAGTCTCTATAAAAAAAAAGGCGTGTATACGCTTTTTAAATAAAAACGAAATAAATGTAAATATTTGTTTTAAACAATATGTATAATTCCTGCTGTTACAGTAGTTTTTTTTTTTTGTAACATAGATTTTATCTCAAGTTTTAAACACAGATCTGTTATTATGATTAAAAAAAATTAAAAAACTTTATAATTATTAAAAAAAAAAAAAAAAAAAAATTGTTTTTTACTGAATTGTGTATCACTATTTATTATTGTTTGAAATGAAATATACAGTTACACATTTATAATAAATTGCTACAGACATGTATGATTGAGTTTTAAATTTCTTTTCCATGAAATGTTCATAGTTTACAAACTCTAATATAACTTATAACTAGAATTTTGTTTCATTGAATTCTTCTCGTACTTTTAAATCAAATATTTACACAATAAACAAAAGTTAAAAAATAGTTTAGTAGTTAACACGAGAATTTTTGGATTATTTCCAAGAATGTCTTATTGATATGACCAAACCAATACATTGTATAATATTTTTTTTCAACGAATATTTTGTTGAAAAGATTTCTGACTTATTTTTATAAATTTTATAGTATGTTTTGTTTGTGGAATTGAATTTAACATTTACTTGCGTCTCGTTTTCCAGTTTGTTTTTTACGGAGCATTTTAAAATGAACGACATCCTGTTGTACCAAAGAAATAGAATCATACAATAGTACATAGAATTCTGTTTTGTATTTGTACATAGAAAATTGTTTCCATTTAGAACTATGACCAAGAAGGTTATTAAAACATAAGCTACTTAAAAAAAGTGATTAAAAAATTTGAAGATTTAAGTAAATCTTCTTTCTTTTCGATCCATCACCAGAAGTCTTAAAAGTAAAAATATTTGAATGTTTTAGAAAAAAAACAAACAGTATTATTTACAATCTAAGTAAATATCTCAAAATGTTAGGTGAAATATCAATATATTGACTTTCGGTTTGGGAAAACCCTCATATCGATTATAAATATATCAGATTAGTATTTATTTGATATACTTCATAAATTAAATTCTTAAACGTTTAACTATTTTGTAGGTGAAATACGATTTTAGTGGGTATAAAACTACATGTTTCTTAAGCATTTTTAAGACTTACAGCCTAATTATTAAATAAAATTTAAATGAATGTCTAACATCAGTCATGTAAAAACTATAATTTGGATAAATTAATGATAATTTTTCCTAATAACAATAATTTGTGGTCGTGTATGACGAAGTCTTCTCCATCGAGTTTTCTGATGAGGAAGCCTTGATCGGGTTTACCGACGACGTTGTGATTGACACGTCGGAACGGGTGGTGATGGACACTGGATACGAGGCGATAATTATTATTGTCTCTTCCCTTCAGGAGATTGGGTTTCATCTTTCACCAAAGAAGTTTCATGTGGTCTTAGTTTGATTCCCATTTCGTTTATGGTCGGTACTAAGGTAGCCCATCCTACCTCTGCAGTGAAGTGTAGTGAATGTGGTTTGATAAGAACGCCAGAGACACTATGAGAGTTGTCAGTTAAGACTGGAAAGACGGTAGCCGCTATTGCTCAGATAATGATAAACCAAGCGGACGATCTTATCGCAAGTTGTGTCCCGCAATTTTGTACGGAACGCAAGTCTACTCCGTCGTGATGGAAAGGAGGGCCGACGTGCACCTTATACAAGGATGTCTCCCGTCAGATATCATATCTAATGCCGGCATCCGTTGCCGAGTGGTAGCGTCTCGGCTTTTCATCCGGAGGTCCCGGGTTCTAATCCCGGTCAGGCGTGGCATTTTTCACTCACGCTACAATTCGTTCATCTCATCCTCTGAAGATATAACCTTACCGGTGGTTCCGGAGGTGAAAAAAAAAAAAATCATATCTAATACTGAAGAGTGAGCTTTCATGGTCAAGATTAATCATATCTGTGCGGATTTAGTGCGGAAGTAACTAAAAACACAGCTGAGTTGTTTGTATTAAGCACTAGATTTAGCAATGAATTAATTATGTTCACTTTTATTGCTGTCTTACGTTTGTTAACAGTGCAATGTTATAATGCCTCGAAATTGTGTAAGTGGTGTGGATGTCTTTTCTTATGTATCTGGTGAGTTTACCTTAAAATCAAATAGAGAAAACAGTACACCTAAATTAAAAAAGCATATCATTTCTACTTTAGTATAAAATTTTTGGTCAGGATAAAACGTGGGCTCCTCATATAGTATGCACTAATTGTTCTGTATGTCTAAGAGGATGGCTGAAAGGTACACGGAAGACTTTGCCATTTGGTGTACTTGTGGTTTGGAGTGAACCAAAGGATCATGTAACCGATTTTTAATTTTTTGTAACAAGTGTGAATTTCTAAATAAATTGAATTTCTAAAAAAACTAAACATAGTGTAAAATATCCTTCATTGCAATCTGCAATCAGACCTGTACCTCACAGTGAAATTATTCCAGTTCCTGAGCTACCTGTGAATGTACGTTTCGAAAGCAGCAATGAAGAATCAGGCAGTACTGAAGAAGACAACAAACATTTAGATTTTAAATTATTTTCCGATAAGCCTCATCTTATATCACAAGGTGAATTAAATGACGGTTAGGAATTTAAATTTATCAAAAAATCGAGCAGAACTGTTAGAATCAGGACTGCAAGATTGGAATTTACTTTAAAAAAAAAATACAAAAATTTCGGGCTTTTGAAGCCGACAAAAAGAACTTTCTCAGTACGTTATTGATGAAAGTAATTTGGTATATTGCACAAATATTAATGAGCTTATGTTGCACTTAGGGCAAGTTCATAAACCTGAGGAATGACGCCTTTTGATAGAAGCGATTACATCGAAGGATATTTGTTACCGTTTTGTAGTATAACTTTTACTTTACTTGGACTTCGTCCAAGTGGTTCTATTACACAATGGTAACAAACATCCTTTGACACCAATCGCTTGTGATATTAATTTGAAAGAGATATACGGATGTGATGAAAGATGTTCTTGAAAAAATAAATTATTAAAAACATAGCTGGAACATATGAGGTGATTTGAAAGTTACAGCTATTTTGTTAGGCATGCAGTTAGGCTATACTAAGTTCATGTGTTTTCTTTGTAAATGGGACAGCCGAGCTAGGGATAAGTATTATGTTAACAAAGAGTAAAAGAATCGAGACAACTTAAAGATATTATTCATTAGCTCTAATTGAACCCAAAGAAACATTTTTATCCCTCTCCATATTGAACTAGAACTAACAAAAAATTTTGTAAAAGCAATGAAGGATAGACCCAGATTCTTTACATCAGTCAGAAATTTCCGAATGTAAGTGAAGAAAAAATTTAAAAAAGGAATATTTGTTGGTTCTCAAATAAGAGAGTTGGTTAGTGTTAAATAATGTAAAAAGTGCAGCTTGGGCTTCATTTAAAGATGTTTGCAAATGTTTCTCTGCAAACAAAAATCCGAAAATTATCACAATATTGTTAATCAATTTTTACTTCATACAGAGCTGCAGGATGTAATATGTCTTTGAAAATACATTTCCTCTATTCACATCTGGATTATTTCCTGGACTACCTAGAACACGTAAGATACGAACACGGTGAACGTTTCCACCAAGATATTTCTGTGATGGAAAACCGCTATAAAGGGAAGTAGAATACTAACAAGCTAGCCGATTACTGTTGGATATTAATTCTATTTATAAAAGGAGGCAATTTATAAAAGAAAAACATCAGCGAAATTATTTTAACAAGGTACGGCCATGAAAAATTATACATAATACAGATTAAAACTATATTTTTCTTTATTTTTTTTAAAGCTTAATTTATTTAAAATTAGGGGTGATAAGAAATATTGTATTTACAGATCTGTAAAGTATGCAAAAACAAATTCAAAAATGGTACCACAATTAGACATTAAAAAAAATTATTATATTTTTTAACAGTGTAATTGTTATTAATATGGAACAATATAAAGAATTTTTTTATTTTGCTTTTTTTTGTCTATTACTAATCTCGATTTTTATTTTCCGTAGAATTTACCTAGGTTTATTTTAAGTTTATTTAAAATTAAGGCTTCATATTAATCATCTGTTTGATTAAATAGTATAAATAATACGGAAAATTTAATTCTTTAGGTCAGTAAACATATAAAATAAGAAATAATTACTTTAACATAACAAAAAAAATAAAGAAAACCAAAATTGACGTAGCTCTTCTCCTTCTACGAGCTCTTTACATGATTGACAATGTGGTTTTTGGTTTTGTATAAGTGTTTGTTTTAAGTTTGAAATATCGTAGCATTTTACGAAACATTGTGTAAATTAAGGCAGTTTTTGTTTTATTATTTTTGACTTTAATATCTTTAATAATTAAATACATAAATAACCATTTATTATATTAATAATCATTAATATTTTTAAAATATATATATTTCATAATATATTCAAATATATTTAGAATATTAAAAATCATGCATTTCATTCTTTTTACTTCCTTGTACGAAGTAAAGGAAGTATAGTGTGATGCAAAAAATTTCGGTTTTCAGATTTCAACGGAAATATTAGTTTTAAGCAACCCTGAATCCATTTTGACTAATTTCGGCGTGAAGTCTGTATGTACATACATATGTACGTATCTTGCAAAAATAAAAAACGATTAGCGATAGGATGTTGAAATTAATGGATATCAGACTGTTGTAACATCTAGTTGTGTGCATCTCCTCTTTTGATTGCAATCTACTGAGTCAAAAAGTCCAAAATCAGTCAAAAATTGGATTTTTGACTTTTTATTAACCGCATTAATAAACCCTCATTCAGTGGTATTCAACAATTTGTTAAAGTGGTAATTATTTTCATTAGTTTCAGAGTTATAGCCAAATAAAATTTTAATTAGTGAAATCTTTGGATCTTAACAAGGGCAGGTACATCAAATCACATCTCCTTTTTTTCTTTTTTTTTTTTAATTTAAAGAAAAATTAAATATATTGATTTATTAATAATTATTAATCGGTGATTGGAAAATAATTTTACAATAAATAATAATTCAGTAATAACAAAAAAAGACAAACAAATCAGAAGTTATTTATGAAATAAAATTTTATGGACTTAAAGTTTCCAATAAACATATGCCTGAAAACGTTTTGTTAGCGAGATACGGCTAGCGAAAGATTTCGTCCGGTTGTCAGTTCCTCCCGTTAAATAACACGTCACCGAAATTCTGAGAACCCAAATTTAGCGGTAAATGTTATGGTTTCTAATGTTTTTTAGCCTGAAAAATTCAATAAAATTAGTCCCAACACTGTATTCTTTGCGGCTTTTGAGAAAAATAGTAAAAACCGCAAAAAATCCAAGAGGCTACCCGTCTCGCCCTAACTTAACCTGAAGGGGTGGCATACGCATTGAAAAACGCGCGAGTGCCCCTCCCCCACCCACATTCGCGGCCTCTCATACCTAAGAGGGGCCCGGATGCTTCATCAGAAGTACCCCAATCCACACAAATTACGGTTAACTGTATCAAAATGAGCTTTTGCTTTTGGCTAGATGCATTGTTGAGCACTTGATTCAGTCAATTCATCAACTCTGAAAAAAAGGAGTAGGAAAGTGTGGAAGAATACACAGCACCTCGCATTGTTATAAAAGAACACATGATACTAACATAACACGAAATCAAAAAATACTGAAGGTTACCTAAAAACACTGAAAGAAATATTATTCTCAAACATCATTAATTTTTTTTCAACATTCTTTTTTTCTTAAATAAAACCGGAAATCTCCCCCTCTGATACACTTACTACGACAGAGGTTTTTGTTTTTTTTATATTATAAATTTATGATTGAAATTACACATACCGGCTAAATCTATACTCATGAAGACAAACTGTGGACATATTATTTGGCCAATTTATTTTTGATTACTAGTAGTCATCCGTAAATTAATACGAACAGATTTTCATGAGTATTTTTTGCTTATAAATAATCTAAGTTTTCTTTTATGTAAAGAATTAGTCTACATGACGTTATAATGTTTTTTGCATAAATAGTAAAAGCCTTTTACAAAGTGATATTAACACCCTTTGTTCTCTATTATATACGTTACTAAACACTGTTACACCATTATATAGCCTACCTCATCTCTTGCGTAAACTACTTTCTAAATCCCCCGTATATTATTACGTGATAATTGACTTAACTATATAAATTGGGCTATTAAAATTAGATTCAAAAAGGAATGTATTTATAAACCAGTTTAATTTTTTAAAATAATGTAATCTTTTATTGGAATTGCTCGATTTAGTTTGCTTGATATAAAAAAAAAATATTATATTATTCCACTGTCATCGCAACGGTTTAACGAGTTAATGTAGAATTTTTTTCTCTGAGCTGAAATTTTATCTAATAAATTGATATAGAAGTGGTAAATATCTGCATTGGCTTGTTTTTTATTTTTATTTTTTTTTATTTCATACCTAAGCATAGCAAAGCTTAACAATTATTTGACGATTTATAAGTTACAAATACAAATTTTGTTTAAAAATTTAAATTTATGGTGTATTCTAAATAATCGTTTTTTTTGTTTTTTATTTTAGTTCGATTAAAATCTTTGAATTTGCTTGCCCAGTTAAATTCTTTTCTAGATTATTTGTATGCTACTAATAATTACCTAAATTATAAAGTAGTAAAGTGCTTACAATGATTTATTATTTCAATCATTTTTAATTAAAATTTAAGCGAAATTAAATATATTTTAAATATATATATACATTTAATTTAACTTTTTTAATTTTTAGTGTGTGCAATATTTAAGTAGACAATTATTAGTGACACCGGTGGAAAGTGCCGTTGTCTGAATAGTACTAGTGACTGTGAGTGTGTGTATGTGCGTGCACAGGTGCGAGTGAGTGAGTGCCTAAATGTATATGATCAGTAATGTGTTCATATCAGAAATTTTTGAAATTATAAATATATAAATTTGTGAAATTATTTCATCTAATTAGTCGCAGTTTCTTTAAAACATGATTTGTACCCCAACACTTATAAATATGAAATCGCTTACCAACAGTTACTGAATATTAAATTTCTTATTCTTATCTATTTAAAAAAAAAAATATATATCTATTTTATAATATATATATATATTTTATAATATATATATATATTTTATAATATATATATATATATATTTTATAATATATATATCTATTTTAAAAAATATATGATTTAAAGTACAGAATTGAAGTCTTACTAAAAAACGCGGTGAATATTTATATATAAAGTTTTGTATTTGCGTGTGTGTATCCTGGCGACCGGTGTAGATGGAAAGTTTTATGTAAAGTGGGTTTGTAAGTGCGTTTGTGTTTTTTTACCTGCGCGTGCATGATGTGTGTGCGTGTTAAATAATCAGATTGGTACATAACTTATAATGGTGGCTAAATTCTTTTTCTGCTTAGGTTATATGTAAGTAAAATTTAATACATTTATAGGAGGGTAAATTTTTATACATTTAACATTTAATACATTTATGTTAAACTAAAAAATAGGCCTCGAAAGACGTATTCCTTCCAGCCCAAAAGGCGTTGGCTCCGAAAGACTTCAGTGAACGGACTGAAGGGGAAACACGCCGGGGGCAGCAGACTTTGCAGGCCCGGCCTTCCGAATTCAGCTCCAGTATTTCTCCAAACTTCCAAAAGAAAAAAACGCAAATACCGAATCGGTTCGTAAACCAAAACAGTAATCTAAAACTGCCAATTAAAAACAATGACCCGCCCGATACTAGAAAGACACAGCAGCCAGGGGCATCATCCCAGGCTCTGAAAATTGTTGGGAGGAAACGTAAACTCCCGCCAACCTTGCGTTCCGTTAAAAAATAGCTATGGAAACCGCTCGGAAATATTGTTTTCTACCTAATGTTCAATTGTTTATCTGTGTGTGGGCGTGCGTGCAAGAAGGGTAGTGTTTTGAAGTGTGTGTACATTTTTTATTCTAATTAATCAGAATTAATTATGAATATAATCGAATTGGTTTTGAATTTTTTAATAAAGCTGTGACGGCTGTACTGAAACAACCAGGACAGTAGCCTCAGCTGTTTTTCCTAGTTTTTTTCATGTTATTAAATATTTTTATAGGTAATTCTTAATATTAATAATTATTTGATCAAATTCCTTTTAATTTCTGAATAAGGTGGTGATGATTGTATTGTTACAAACTTAAAAAAAACCTTGGCCTTTTTTCCTTACGTATTTTTATATAATAAAGAATCTTTATTGCAAACTGGAAAATTGTGAAATTATTTCACCTAAATAGTTGGAGTCTCTTTAAAAATTGATTTATACCATTAACTCTTATACATATGAAAACGCTTAACAACAGTTACTAAATATTACATTTTTTATTATTATTTATCTTTAAAAAGTCTTAAGATTTATAACAGATAATAAAAATCTCATTAGAAAAACCGCAATGAATACTTATATATAAAGTTGTGTGTGTGTGTGTTTTGGCACGTGGTGTAGATGGAGGATGTTTTCATGAACGTGGGATTTTAAGTAATTTTGTGTGGTTGTGCGCGCGCGTGCAGGATGTGTGACTTGTTAAATCAACCGATTGGTACATGACTAATAATTATGGCTACATCCCAACCCCCGTAGGGGAAGACACTCACCAAGTGACGATTCTGGCCGCCACACCACCCCTCCCGTTCCTTGCCCTGAGGGGCTTTACTGAGAGTCGTCTGAATGACCTTCGTACTGATTACATATCTCAGTCATCAGCCAGGCCAGGTCGGGATGCCCCTGATGCTTCTCGTCGACATCTAGCATTAGAGTAAAGTACCTCAGCAGCAATCGTCCTCGCCGTAGGCTTAGGTCGTCCTACATGGAGCCCTATAGCTACATAACCGCAACGCGGAAGCACGAAACTCCGAGCCTACTCTAACCAATCTAACTGCCCATGTGACTTTGATTGCCATATACGTAACGATCAAATCGATTGGAGATCAAATTCCCACTCAAAATGCTGCTCGCAGCAACGTAATTTTGACCTATACAACATTACACATGCAATATACATTCATTAAGGGTCTAACCGGAGGCAATTACCTCCAAAGTACGTTCACGTGATATTCTCTTTTCGTCACATCTAAACCCACATCAGCCCCGACACCGCCACGGCCGCCCGCATAACGAACAGACCCCAACGATGCCAAGACTAATATTCCTACCAACGCTCTAGCAGAGCAGCGTAAACCTAAAAGGCAGTCACTGCCCTGCCAGAGCCATAGCATAATGTAATCTCCGCAGTAAGAAAGTAACCGTGGTCGTCGCCAAATCGTCTAAGTCCAGCCACTTAACTGGACAAGCCGGAACCCTAGCCACCCAGGTTCCTACCTCCTAAAAACCTTCCGCAACCCTGGAAGATGCAAAAATCCGCAGTTAGCCAGCGACAAGCTGCCAGTCAGCCCAGGTCTTCCAATTGATCCTTAAATCAAGGCCAGAGCGTAATCTCTCAAGTCCCCTAACCACTCTGTCAAGCGCAAACTCATACCGGGAACAGACGTATAGCAGCACATGGTTAACACTGTCCGGGACCCTACAGTCCGGGCAAAGTTCTGACGCCACAAGACGAAACCTAGTCAAGCTATGCCGAAAAGCGCCATGCCGGAAAGAAATTGTGTTACGTGCCGATTGGGAGATACCCACTTATTAGTGCACAAGCTAACTACCTCCGGAAACAAATCGTGGGTATACCGACCCTTAGTGGACTCATCCGATAGCGCCTCCCGAGTAAAAGAATCCCTGGTCCTCTATTTCATGCAAAGAGTCCGAGGTCAGAAAACCAGCTTTCTTGACTACATACCGTTCCTTGCGCTCAACAGCAAGCAAGTCCAACGGCTTAAAACCAGCTATCACATTGACTGCCTCTCGCAAGATTGTCCTGTAACCGCCAATGACCGCCAAGAGCAAAAGACGCTGGGCTCGCAAAAGGATATCACGGTAGCACTTATAAACCATCCGATGAGCCCAAACAGGTGCAGCATACAACATTATTGCCTCGCATACACCTTTATGTAGGATTCGCGACGTCCTAAAATTCAGCCCCCTATCGGGATGGATTACGCGCCTAATGCCATAAAATGCATCTAGCGCCTCCTTGGCCATATACCGGAGATGATTCCCAAAGCACAAACGCTCATCTAGGAGCGTTATGGCTACACTTTTTTTCTGTTAACTTGTTTAATACATTTATTGGAGAGACCGAAGTTTAAATTAAACAGAAAAATATTGAAACCGTTCGGAAACATAGTTTTCTACCTAATGTTGAATTGTGTGAGTGTGTGTCGGCGTGCGCGCAAGAAGGGTTTTGTTTTGGAGTGTGTATGTAGATTTGTGTACATGTAGAATTCTCATTAATTATTATTATTAATTCTCATAATTATTTATGAATTTACTCGAATGAGGTTTTTAATTTCTCAATAAAGCTGTGACGGCTGTACTGAAACTACCAGGACAGTCACCTCAGCTTTTTTCCATGTTTTTTTTCCTTTTATTATTGTTATCGGTAATTCTTAATATGAATAATTATTTGATCGAATTAGTTTTAAATTTCTAAATAAAGGGGTGACGACTGTACTGTTACAAAGAGAAATGTCGCCGCTTTATTTTCATATTATAAAAAATCTTTACTGCAAATTCGGAATTTAAGAAAACATTTCACATATTTATTTAATTACAGTTTCTTTAAAAAATGATTTATACCACCAACTCTTATAATTATGAAATTGCTTAGCAACAGTTATGGAATATTAAACTTCTTTTTCTTATCTATTAAATACAAAAAAAGTTATGATTTATATCATAAAATAAAATTTAACTTAAAAACGCGGTGAATATTTATATATAAATTTGTGCGCGTTTTGTGTCCATTTGTTTGGTCGGTCGGTGTAGATTGGAGAGTGTTTATGTAAAGGTTGGTTTGTAAGTATGTTTGTGTGGTTCTATGTGCGCGCGCAGGATGTGTATGCATGTTAAATAATCTCTTTGGAACATGACTATTAAAGGTGGCTATACTTTTTTCTGCTTTGCTTATATGTTAGTAAATTTTTTTTTAGGAAGTTTTAAACCAATGTTTAAGAAAAAAGATTTATTATTGAAACCGCTCGAAAACATCGAATTCTGCCTAATTTTGAATTGTGTGTCTGTGTGTTCGCGTGCGCCTAAGAAGGGTTGTCTCTGAGAGTGTCTGTGAATGTGTGTAATTGATATAGCTGGAAATAAAAGTCACAGTTAAGAACTCGATGAATATTTATATATAAATTTGTGTGTGCGCGCGCGCTGTGTGTTTCGGCGCGCGGTGTAGATGGTGGTGTTGATGTAAACGTGGGTTTGTAAGTGCATTTGTATGGTTGTGTGTGTGCGGACAAATGTCCTTGATAGTTAAATAATCTGATTGGAACATGACCAATAAAAACGGTTACATTTTTTTTTTTTTTGTTAAGTATATATGTTAATAAATTTTAATATATTTCGAGGAGAAATTAAAGTTTAAGTAAAAAAATTATTATTGACACCTTTCAAAAACATTGTTTTCTGCCTATTTTTAAATTGTTGGTGTGTGTGTATGTGTGCGCGCGCGCGCGCGGTTTGTATATTTCTGAGTTTGTGTGTGTGTGTGTGTGTGTGTGTGTAATATTTATATTCTTATTTATCACAATTAATGAAGAATAGGTTTTTTTAA
>JAAAKQ030086604.1:0-14860 GCA_010016005.3 Zanna intricata
TACTGCTTCAACATCATCAACACTGAAGGGAATTTCCAGTTTGGCGGCTATTTTCTGGAGAGAGTCATTTAAATTTTTTTTATTTCCATCAGAGTGCAATTTTAGTCCATGTATTTCAATGTTTTTATTTCTACCATATTGTTCCAGATAGATGATCTTTTCTTCAAGCAAAGCAATTTTTGTATCTTTCTGTATTATGTTTTTTCAGAGTTGTTTAATTTCAAGAAGAGCCTTGTTATTGTCCCGTAATTCACTAATTCCCCTTTTTATTTCATCATAGAACCCAGGTAGTCCCATAAGATCATTTTCAGTCTTCCTGAAGTAAGTCATCATTTCAGATTTAAGTTCCAAAATATTTTTATTTAATTCATTTGTATTGATGAGGTTTAACATCTAATCAGCAGAATTACCCGATTTGTTATCAGTAGTTTTGCTAATCACAGTTTGGCGACACTCATAACACTTCTACTCTTCTTTTTCTTTTTTTTTGCAACATTCGCCAATACATATGATTTAGTAGAAATATGTTAATTTATATACTTTATCTATACAGATCAAGGTAGATCCTCTTACTAGTATACCACAATATATTTTAATAATAAAAATATACTGCATTTACTTTTTTAAAGATACTGCAAAGTTAACACTGTGTTTAAATAACTTATATGACAATACTATTGTTTACCTATATTTTATTTGTATTTATAAACAAAGTGCACGATTTCATCACGATTGATGATCACAGAATAATTGATGAATTGAAGGAAATGTCTGGAATTTCCTAGAGTGCCAGGAATTGAAAAAACAGGCACAAACTGACCCAGATTTTTGTAAAAAGTCATAACAAAGGATGAGTTTTGGTGGTATGGTTATGATCCTGAAATGAAAAGCAGTCATTCAGTGGAAGACAGCTTCATCCCCCAGACCAAAAACAAGCATGGCTAGTGAAATCAAATATGAAGTCGATGGTTTGTTTTTTCAATGTCGCTTGACAAGTTTTTTATGTTGAATTTCTTCTTAAGGGCACCACAGTAAACCAACATTATTATCCGCAAGTACTGAAGAATTGCTTGAGGCAAGGAAAAAAGTAATGACCTGAATTGTGATGATCAGGGGACTGGCTGCTTCATCATGACAATGCTCCTGCCTGCAGAGTATTGAAAATGAACCAGTTTTTGATGAAAAACAACCTGACAACAGTTTCTCACCACCCTTACTTGCCCAACTTAGCCCTGTGCAACTTGTCCCCTTAATGTATTTTATGGAAATCCATATTAGTAAATCCTTTCTATTACTTATTTTATGTGTAACTACGCAGTTAAAATATAACAAATTAATTTAAAATAAA
Source organism: Zanna intricata (assembly GCA_010016005.3). Classification (NCBI taxonomy): domain Eukaryota; kingdom Metazoa; phylum Arthropoda; class Insecta; order Hemiptera; family Fulgoridae; genus Zanna; species Zanna intricata. Next base: position 1,349 of record JAAAKQ030086604.1, read on the forward strand.
AATTTAGTCGTGCCACACTGTATATATTCATATTATAAATATGCTTGCTCTGTATAACAAGAGCGAGCAAGGAGGAACTGACATACAGATAGTTTATAGTGAAAATATCTGTTTTAAGGACGTGGAGATTGTTTGTTAAATTCTAAGAAATTATGTTCAATATTATCCAATGGTTAAAATCTTTTTCCTAGGTTCTTCTTGAAAAAAACAATGAGCATATATTGCATTGTTTAGTATTGGCGTACATAAATAGGCGTACATATTTTGATTTCGCTGCCTCTGCATCACAGATTGCATCTTGGAGTGATGAGGAAGATGAGCGTGAAAGATGCCGTGAAAGTCCAGGTAATTTTAGATTTAATCTATTGCAATTTTGTTTTGTTGTTATAAAAAGAATGTATTTAGAGGTAATTGTAAAATGTTAACCGTCTTACCTGATTTTAGAACCAAGATTAGGCTAGACATCCTTATTTGATAAAACACTTCAGGTTAGGTAGAGTTAAATTAGAATAGATAGGTGCCGGCCTCCGTGGTGTGAGTGGTAGCGTCTCAGCCTTTTACCTTATCTATATTTGCAGCTAAAGTTTCCCATATTCACGTACATTACATTATGTAATGACATTAAAATATAAAAATATTATCGCACATTAAAAAAATAATTTAAATAAAGTATGAATATACACTGTAAAAGTGTACGTACTATACTGCTCAGTACAGTACTATATTTGTTTTTGAAGATAAAGTAGAGAAATTTCTCCATCATATTTGCTTTTCAATGATTCACAGTTTATGAGTCACCTATATAAATAAACAAATTGTCAACATTCCACATGTAGAGTTTCAGATTAAAACAATTCAGTACATACTGTAAAGTAATTCAATTGAGCAGAAGTTTCGTTCATGTAATGGATATTTCTGTGTACGTGTTGTAAATAAATAGGTGGTTTTATTCAGTACAGTATCGTTGATCTTTCCAAGTATGATTGTTATCTATTTTACTGTATGTACAGAATAGTAAGCTTACTTTGTACTTTTGCATGGATTTTGTTTTTAAACTTTAATAAATTTTTTTTTGGTAGTGTAAAGAGATTGAGTTACTGTAAAATGTTTTCAACCAGTATCAATGAAAGAAAAAGGGTAAATAAAATTAAAATCCTGGGTAGGTTTAAAGAAGGTGAATCGGTAGCTTCTGGTTTGCAGTAAACAAGTAGACCATTCAGTACATTAAGAAATCTGAACAACAAATTAGGATCTTAGCAGCCACTTCATTATCTTAAAATGTTAAAATGCTATTGAGAAGATAAAAACTACACTAAGTATTTGGATCGAAGATCAGAATACAGGTTCCAATAAGTAGACCTATTATTCGTGAAAAAGCTAAGAGAATGTATGATCATTTTAATCAAGGGCTAAGCCAAAATGATGCTGTTACCTTGTCACAAGTTTCAGAAGATAGTTTAATAAATTTAAATTTAGGAAATCTTTACACATCATAAAAATTGTAGGAAGCTGCATCAGCAGATAAAGTAGCCACAGAGATTTAAGCAGCAAAATTTTTAAAAATCGTTGATAATAAATACAAGCCAGAGCAAATTTTTAATGCAGATGAGGCAGACCTGTTTTGGAAATGAATGCCCTGTAGAACCTTCATCTCAAAAAAATGAATGTTGAGCACCGGGATTCAAGTTAGCAAAAGACAGATTAACAATATTGCTTTGTGCAATTGCAGCCGATGATTGATTAATTAAATCGCTAATGATTTACAGATCTCAAAACCCACTTGTGTTGAAAAATAAAATAAGATGCTGTTGCCAGTTTTTTAGCGATCCAATAAAAAAGCGTGAATTATGCTTCTCTTTTCACGGACTGGTTCAATAATAGTTTTGTATCCACAATTGAAAAATATCTAATTTCAAAAAAAAACCTTGACTTTAAGGCTCTTTTAGTTTTAGACAGTGCTTCCCAGTCGTCCATAGGAAATCCAAACTAAAAGTAGCTTTCTGCCGCGAAACACTACCTCTATTGCAACCGATGGGTCAAAGAATTATTTAATTGTTTAAATTATATTATATCAGAAGAACATTTAAAATTATATCAGATCCGATGCATTCTAGTTCTTAGCTGAATGTTAACACATGTTGGAAGAAATTTAATATTGCCGACTGCATTTTGTGGTTAAGTTTTCATTAGATGAATTGAAACAATCAACACTGGGGTCATGCTGGAAGAAGCTGTTTCAAACAGATAAGCTGTAAGGTACTGGTGACATTAAAATCCTAGGAAATATCGTTAATAGCATGAAAACAATAACTTGTTCAGTAGGGAAAAATAGGTTTAATGAAGTAAACAGAGGGTATATATTGAAAATACCTTGTAAACACATGAGAAGAACTTAATGAACAAGATCTGTAAGATTTAATGGTGCAGGTAGAGTTTGAAGGTGAAGAGGTAGAAGATATGATCCATGGCAAATAGTTACATGTCAAAATGCCTGCCGAAGACATACTAAACCATACCAAGCTATTCTGTGTTCTTACCCACCTTTTTATGATCCATCTTTGAACAGAAGCTTAATCTTTAAGTGCAAAATTGAAGATGCCATCCATGAATACACTGAACTTCACATGGATAACTTTTAAAAACAAGAGCAAGACAAGGAAAAATTACAAATTTTTTTGAATGCAATCACAAAATATTGAAGATTACTTTTGTAAATTTCCTTTACAGTAATTTTAGTGTACATAGTATTGTAGTGTTGTTTTCTTGACTTTAAGGAAATTACTGAGTACAATAAGATCATGTATTATAGTTTTCCAATACCGCGCATACTGAACAAATTACAGTGATTTTTTAAATCAAACAGGGTAATATTACCCTAAATTAGCATTTGAGGCAAATTAGGAAATAAAATGTATGCATGATTTATATGAAAAAGAATGTTTTCTTAACCGACAGAATGTTGTAATAATTATTTGATTTTGATGTACATTGAAATTAATTAACATTAATGGATTTTGTAATATTACTTTTTGTTGCAGGTTCAGATTCAAAACATAATTCTGCTGCAGTAACTAGTCGCACTTTTACACCAACTCATATTGAAAAGATTATTCAAAGGTATTGTGTAATATAATTACTATTGTACAATACGGTTGTAATAAGCTATAATTTTTTTATGAATTAAAATCATTTTTTTTTTCTTTAAAATTGATAGATTCTTACTTGCTTCTTTTTTTTATAGAAACCACTTATTGTTTTGTTTACACTGAATGTGTTCAAGTTTTATGTGTCTTTACAGAGTGCTTGTGTAATGTTTCAACTTCACTTAATTGTATTGATTTCATTGACCAGTTACTCTTTCTTTCTTGTTTATCATATCTTTTAATAACTGTAGCCTGACTTCTTTATTATTATTGTAAGAAAAGTTTAAACTACAGTTAGATTTTCCTTATAATATTAATCATGTTGTTTTTGGTAATTACAGCTTTCTGAATGTTGTCCCATCACAGTTGCGATCTGCTCCAGCTTCAGAAACATCTGGTTACCATCAGTACGTTAGCGAGTCTGCTCGTCAATATTCAAAGGTTGTAGCTGCATGTAAATCATACGCTTGGACGAGTGATGCTACATCTGATGAAAATAGTAGTTCAGATTCTAAACCAGAAGCCGATGCACACAAGATCTTTTATGAAGGATCATTTCTTAAAATGCTTTTTAGTCGTCTTAGAAATCTGCCAAATCAGGTAAAATAAGATATGGTTTTATGAAATATCACAAGAAATAATTTATTACAGTCTACTTGGACTTTTAAACTATTATCTGCTTATACAGTCAACAATGATGTTGCTGTATATATAGATGTCAGAAGTTTCAAATTCAGAAAAAGACCTAGTTGCTGCAAATGTCTTCTAACTAAAAGATATCTCAAAATTAATGCAGGATTTAGATATCACGCCATTTTTTTTTTCTATTGTGTTGGCAGCGCTGTCATATTGGGTTGGTGAAATACATATTGTAGTAATAATCACATTCCAAATTAGTAGTGAGTCAATTGTGATAGAGAAATATATAATGCAGGAATGCATAACTGTTGTGAAAATATATGTTTTGAGAGTGTTGTGCTAAAATTGTCAATGGTGTAACTTATCATGAGATGATAACAGCATTTATGTGGCCTCGGTTGGAAGCCATGGACTTTGGCTTTGACGTTGACAAGATGTTTTTCTAGCAATATAGCAGCACTTGTATTGTGGTGTTAAAAACCACTGAGGTATGGTAGAAATTTCATGGGTGTCTGGTTTTGTGCAACAGTGATCACAATTTGCCACCAGGGTCATGCAATCTTAACACAGTGTGACTTTTATCTCAGGGGATTTGTTAAGTCCAAGATTTACAGCAAATACATTCCAACCATTCCTGAACTTAAAGAAAAAATCTGACATCTTTTCACAATTGAGCCTCAAGTCTGTGAAAACATGATTGCAAATTTTGTCCAAAAGATTGTGCAAGTGTCATGTCATATTGCTGAATAACATGCTGCCTTGGTTCAATACCTCGATTAGGTTTATTAATTTAAATATTTTGATTTGCTGGTTCATTCAAATAAATATAACTTGTTTATTTCATTTATAATGTAAATTATTTTTATTATAATCTTTGTACTTGTAATTCATACTTATAACATTATTGTATTAATTAATTATACATTTGTAATAAACACAGTCTTTGAAGGATGGAACAAGATTGGTTAACAATAGAGCATAGACAAATTCATTTTATAAGAGTAACAAAAAATTAAAAATTTTTATTTTTACAAATAAAAAAGGAGGAAATGAAACTTGAGTTTTAATATGTGTGAGACATTGAGGACATTTGTCAGGTATTATTTTACATCTTTAGTCGGAATGTTTACTCTTTCAAAGTATGTCACAACTTTGCCAATTCATGTATGAATGAAGTTTTAATTTTATAATAAAAATTACAACCGGTGGTAATTTTTTCCACCAGTAATAATTGCTGGTATTATTATCCATAATACTACCAGCAATTATTCTGGTTATTTATGATTTAATTGGTAAGTAAGCTAGTTCCTATAGATTGCTAAGAATTTTTAAAAATTTGTTACAGAATAAATATAATTACAATGCTTATCTTAAATAACATAAATATTTTCCTGGCCATGTGCATTAAGATATTATATTTTGTTTAAAAAGACTATTTTATTAAGAATTTGTTTAATAATCTTATGATTTTTTCATAGCAACTGAAAAAACTGTTCTTTTGCATGCTCATTATTCCTACAGGTCATTTCTACAAGAAAGTGGGAATTTTTGAAAAGTGCAACAAAAAACTTTGTTGACAGAAATCTAACTATTACAATTGAAAAATATGATATATATATATAGATAGATAGATATAAAAATATCAAATTATCAAAATACCTAATATCAGTTTTTGAAAATTCCATCCAGATACATATTATTATAGAAATAATAATTCTATTTCTAACCGACCTACTAATTGTTTTAATAACTTCATGAATATAAACTACTTTTTAACAAAAATCATGGGTTTTATATTGTAGTTATGTCATTAAAACATACATTTAAACCTACTCTGATAAAGGTTTAATTTTTCTTATTTATTATTATCATAGCGAATGGTATTAAATCTGTAATACTTATTTTATATGGTGGAACACCATCTTTCATTGTTACATGTTACTCTACAGTTTTAAATTTTTGTATCTAATTTTTAAATATACATTTTTATACGAAACTTTTAATAATGTTTCATGGATTTCTTCATGTTTGGCTCAAATTAACCAATATTTTGAATTAACCAAGATCCAATTGTCCAAGTTTAAATACATATATATATATATATATATATATATACAATTTTCTACAAAACTTTTAAGTGTTTGAGAAAGAATTTTTTCCAACTATTTTTCTGAAGTAGATAATTTCAGGTAATGTAACATAGGTGCGTTTAAAAAAAAATATTATTTCTTGATTTTATCATATAAATTTTCTTGACTCTGGTTTAATTATTATGGCATATTTTAAAAAGTTTCTGTTTAATAAAAATAACAAAAGAAATGAGAGATCGGATCTTATTTTAAAAATGTAGCTCACTGCAATAATATATTGTTTGTCTTTTAGATTTCACGGTGCAATAAAAAACAGAATGATTTTACAAAATATTTATCTCAACGAACATAAATAGCCAGATGTAAATTACTATAATTATGTGCACTACAATCAGTTTTATCTATTTTTTCTGAATCTAAATTATAATTGCACTTTTTCTAGGTTTACATTCACTACAGTTTTGAAAACTAATAATCTATCTTGATCAGATTAATACAATAGTAATATTTGTTATAAATTATAGAATTTAATGTTATTTAAAATTTGACTATGATCTTAAAACTTTTTAAGATATGATCAAAAAATGTGGTAGATAATGTCCTAGAACAGTAAAACTATGTAAAATTTCTCGCATATTTTTTGTTTAAAAACATGGAGGACATCTTAGAATGAATTTTTTCTAATTAAAGCTAGTATATAATAAATGATAATGAGCTCAGCTAGCTAATATAAAGAAACTAATAATTAATTATATAAATTAATTTATTTTATAGGCATTTTTCACCTAATTAAAGTGAACAAATTTTTATTCTAGGTGAATTTCTTCATTCGAAAAGTTAAAGTATTTTGTATTTGTCTCTCTTTTTTATCTAGCAATTATGATATATTCTGAATGAATTTTTTTTTTTTTTTAATAAGTAAAACATTCTATCTATTTTCCATTTGCTATTTGAGTTAGAACAAAGTAAAAGTCTGATTTTTATTGTCTCAGGCTTATGAAATCAACTTAGAATTAACTGCTGTTGTGTCACGTTTGTCTTTATTACCGCATCCTCTTCTTCACGAATATCTATTAAATCCTTTGGTGCCACGTCATGCTGAAGCCGATTCATTGTTTGCTTCTTTGAATGATGTTGCTTCACAATTATTAAGTCAAGTCACCCTGTTACCTGATTACAAGAATCGGCTTACAAGTACTCGGCAGCATTTACTTGGTGATGTTCCTGATGAAAGGTGAGTATTTTATAATTTCTTTTTTATTCATTTACAGTAATTTTTAGTTATTTATTGATTACAATTTTTTGGTTTTTTTTTTTATTCATGTAAAAATTACTATTTTGGTTTGTAAGTTAGAACATAACAGTATTGGGATCATGTATTACTAACATTTTGTACAGTTTGCAAAACCAGTAGGTTGCTTTATTGCTACAGTACAGTACGGAAAATTGTGTTATGAATATACAGTCTATCTTGTATCAAAATTATTAATATCTACTATTCCATACTTAGAAATTTTTAAATGCCGGAATTATGTTATAAATCTAATTGAGCCATTTCTGCTAAGCTTCTAAAAATTAAATGTGAAGACTGATTAAAAATGTTTTCATAATGATTGTTTAATTATAATTAAAGAAAATGTTGAGATTATTTTAAAATTTAACTTGGAGGTGTTCTACATGTCGAGCTAGCAGGAAAGAAAGTTTAAGGCTGAAGAAGTTACTTTAATTGATATAATGATAAAACTAATTAATACAGAAATGGAACAAAAAGAATTTGGAAAATCTCTTAATTCTTGTTTTGAGAAAATAAATGAACATGGAATTAAATTAGAAAATGCTTCACAGGAAATCAGAAAGTAAACAATAACAACAGCACAGATTCAGAATGAAAATGAACTGCTAAAAAAACAAGTGTAATCTGTATTTGAAAATGGATGAAACTGAACATTGTGGTAGGAATAGTTGTTTGGATGTCTTAGGATACCAGAAAACTGAATCAAAATGTTAATTGATATGGTGAAGGAGGTAAGACATGCATTGGATATTCAAATAGATCAATCGTTGACTGGATACCTACCATTGTCTACATAAAAATACAAACAAAATAGATCCATCAGGAATTGTAAAATTTGTTCTCAGGATTGATATTTTGAATTGTTACAGAGCAAGAACATGAAAAAGAATTTATATACACAAAATGTTACGCTAAATGTACCTTCTGATCAGCCTATTTATATATATACACACACACACACACGAGGCGTGTTTTTAAAGTAAGTACCGTTTTGAAATCAAGCTGATGCAGCGCTTTGGTCGGTGTCTTGCACATGCGCATTGTGTATCTACATCTGTTGGCAAGCCACAGACGCCATTATGGCCAAAATCAATCGTGTTTACATTTACTTTTGCGTATTTAAAATGCCTCTGCCAATTGAAAATCCTGCCAACTGTAAAATACGTCCTGTTATTCATTTTCTGTGCACTAAAGGCAAAAAACCGGTTGAAATTCACAATCAGATTAGTAAAGTCTATGAACAAATCATTATGAGTGATGGAATGGTACGGAAATGGGTTAGAGCTTTCAAGGTTGGCCGAACAAATATTCATGACGAGGAACATAGTGGGCGACCTTCAGTGATCACTTACGATTTGATGAAAAAATTAAAGAAAACAGACACTTCACAATTTCTCCATTAGTCTTTCTGACTTGAGTTCTCTCAAGTTTCAAGAAGTATTCTTTACGAAATTGTTAGTGAACAGTTAAAGTACTGAAAATTGTGCTCACGGCCGTGTTGCAGTGGCTGTTAAATCAGGCGGCAAACTTTTATGACAGTGAAATACAAAAGCTTGTGGTTCAGTATGATAAGTGCCTTAATATTGAAGGCATTTATGTAGAAAAGTAGATTAAGATACTGGCTTTCATGTAAAAATAAAATAATTATGAAAAATCTCTTTGTTTTTTTTAATTTCAAAATGGTACTTACTTTAAAAACACACCCGTGTGTGTGTGTGTATATATATATATATATATAAATGCGAATCTTAATTTTACGTAAAGAAAATCTGTGTCTGTTGCAAGGCTAAAAAAATTGCTAATTCTAAATTTATTTGGCTCAAGAATGAAGAAATATTTGTCCATAAGGGTTTGGGAAAATCAGTGATAAATGTTAGAGGCACTGATGATAACCAAAGAAATTTCTTAAATGTAAAGAATTTGGGTGAGTAATGTATTTAGGCTCTTATTAAAATTTACAGGTGCAGCAGAATAGAGTCCCACATTTCACAAATAAATAAAAGAAAAACAGTAGAATATGAAAAAACTTTTTATTCCTTGAAAGCGCATATAATGAAGTTTTACTTACTTAGATTTTAAAAATATTTGTCATGAGTCACATTTGAAGTCGTTTCTGAAAGTTTGTCGACACTCTGCATCATATGTCGCATCGTTAAGTTGTTCAAGGGTTTGCAATGGATATTTATTGACCTCAACTTTTAGGTAACTCCACAATAAAAATTGCAGGGGCTTAGATCAGGAGCAAGGTGGCTCCTTAATGAAATCAACTATCTGGAAACATTTCTTGCAAAATGGTAGGAGAGCAAGCGCATAATGTTAGCTGTTGCTCCATTATATTGGAATCCAGAAGTCCTCTGATTCATATTATTGAATTCTGTCAATTAGGGCTAAAAAACATTTACCTAGTATGTTACTGATTGGAATATCACAGTAACAGTAATGTCATCCTTCATAAAAGTAGGGTCTCACAATGGTCAAAATGGACAGGCTGTGAAAAAGTCTTTGGTTTAGCTGGTTGGAGGTTTTCCAATACCCAGTACTGAAAATTTCGCTTGTTTACTGTGCCTGAAAGATGGAAATGAAACCTTCATTACCACTCCACATAACAGATACATAGGAACTTCGACTCCCCTTAATTTCTATGCAAGCATCATTTTGTACAGGTGCAAATTCAAATGATTGTGTCTAATTCGCCTCACAGATCGATCAGAAATCCCGACTATAGAAGCAAGTTTTTGAGCAGAACAGTTTAGAGATTACTGTACTGACACGGATTTATGTTACTGCCTTTATTTTATGTTATGTTTATATTCCTCCCTCCAAATCAGAATTATATCAATGGTTTTATGTTAACTTTCTCAAGGCCTACTAAATTTAAGTAATCATAAATATCAATTAATAATTTTAACTATGTAAGCTTAAATAATTTTATATCACTAATCACAAAAAGTTTAATGATAAAAAGATCTTAAAACGTCTTTTTTTTAGCAATGTTGCATGGGATTCTAGAGTTTATAAAGATTTAGGAAAGTTGTTATTTTATTTCTAAGGCATTTAGCAAAATGATTAAAAAAACTTTTTCCGTATATTAATAACAAGGTAAATAAAAGGTGACTGAAATTTTACATTTCAAGATTATTTTTTTTTTTGTAATTGAGTAAAAGAAGTCAAAAGTGCAAGAATTAAGTTTTGTAGCGTAACAGATATGATTAAGAGGAGATTACAGCTACTGAATGATGTAGTAAGGTTCAAAAGGCTCATATACGGTACTGGATATTTCTCACAATACACTATATCGTGTAAGGTAATATTTTTTAAGATTCTGAACAATATTTTGTTAAAATTCTTTATTTATAAATATAAATATAGATCCATCAACTATATTATACTGTTTTACTGATCTACTGACTATAAATATGAAATATAAAATTAATAGGAAGTGCCTGTTCTCAAGTCACTATTTTCTTACTAACAAGTATCTTATGACAGTATATTGTGTAACGTTTATCCAAAATCAAGACTGTAGTTCATTTATTTGTTTTTTGATGGTTATGTGGTCCTAATATGTTTAATTACTTTAAGGTACTTTTTTATATGGTATTTTAAAGAAAAGTGGCTTTATTTATGAACGTGAAATAAATAAACACCCTTCTGTTTTGAATTGTTCAAAAATAAACGCCCTTCTGTTTCGAATTGTTCAAAAATAAATTCTGATAATGATCTCTCAGGTTAGCCAAGCATTATAATGTATTTAATCATATAGTAACTGCAAGCTGTCTTCTAGTAATAGTTACTATGATGAATGAAAACAAATTTTATATTGTGTAAAAGATGCCTTCCCAGGATTCAGTCAAAACCTCCAGATGAAATGATCTAATGTATTAACAGCAGAATAAAAAAGGTGATTGTTGTAAACATTATTAATACTGAAACCAGCCAATTCATCTCTCTATCAAATGCATTGTGTTTACCACGTGGCTCTTTTCTAAAAAACTGTTTCTAAATATTTCATGTTCATTTACAGGAAAACTTTCTAATGTACTGAAATCTCAACCAGCTTTTCTTTATTTTATTATTTATACAAGAATAGTAGTTTTTAAAGAGTTAAATAAATTCCTAAGGAGCAAAATAATATTTATTTTTTTTACTGTCAGCTTTACTGACAGTAGAAAAATTCAGTATTATCTTTTAAAGGAAAACTTTTTGCCTATGTGCTATGTAAATGGTATCAAAATCAACATCTGGGGAAAAAACAGATTAAAATGTTAGATCCTTTTTTTCTTTATTAACAACTAGAAACTGGTCTGGTCATTTGTTGGTTTTGTTGCGTGCAGGCGCGGTGGGATGAGTCCACTAAGGGTCGGTATACCCACAATTTGTTTCTGGAGGTAGCTAGTTTGTGCGCTAACAAATAGGTATCCCCCAATCGGTACGTAATGCAATTTCTTTCCGGGCATGGCGCGTTTCAGCATAATTTGGCTAGGTTTCGTCTTGTAGCGTCGGGGCTTTGCCCGGAATGTAGGGTCCTGGATAGTGTTAGCCATGCGCTATACATCTGTCTCTGGTATGAGTTTGTGTATGACAGAGTGGTTAGGGAACTTGAGAGATTACACTCTGGCCTTGATTTAAGGGTCAATTGGAAGACCCAGGCTGAGTGGCAGCTTGTCACTGGCTTCCTGCGAACCATTGCATCTTCCAGGGTTGCAGAAGGTGTTTAGGAGGGAGGAGCCTGGGTGGCTAGGGTTCCGGCTTGTCCAGTTGAGTGGTTGGACATAGGCGATTTGGCGTCAAGCCACAGTTAGTTTTTCTACTGTGAATTGGCATTACTGAGAATGGCCTTGGCAGGGCGGTTACTGCCTTTCGGTTTGCACTGCTCTGCTGAGGCATTGGTAGGAATATTGGACGTGGCATCATTGCAGTCTGTTTGTTATGCTAGCAGCCGTGGCGGTGTCAGGATTGACGTGGGTTTAGATGTGATGAGAAAAGAATGACACGTAAACGTGGTATATTAGGGGGGAGGCTTTGTCTCCAGCTAGATCCCTAAGTGAATGTATGTTTTAATGTGTAATAATGTTATAGGTCAAAATTGCGTTGCTGCGAGCAGCATTGTTAGTGGGAATTTGACCACCAATCGAATTTGTCGATGCGTATATGGCATTCAGAGTCACATGGGTAGTTACACTGATCAGAATAGGCGTGGAGTTTTGTGCTTCCGCATTGCGGTTATTTAGCTATAGGGCTTCGTGTAGGTCGACCTAAGCCTACGGCGAGGGAAATTGCTGCTGAGGTATTTTACTCTGATGCTAAATGTTGACCGCAGCATTTACATCGGGGGCATCCCGACTGAGGCCTGGCTGATGACTGAGATATGTAATCAGTACGAAGGTCATTCAGACGACTCCCGGTAAAGCCCTTCAGGGCTAGAACGGGAGGGGTGGTGTGGCGGCCAGAATTGTCACTTGGTGGGTGTCTTCCCCTACGGGGGTTGGGATGGTCTGGTCATTTTTATTATGTATATTGTGCACCAATTTAAAAAGCCATGAATGCAGATTTTGTGGTATTAGATTGAAAAATAGCAGCTTCATTTTTCATTCATATAAACTATTATTGTTTTCTTAATATTTTGTATTGAAATGTATAACTTATTTTTCAGAGATGAAATGAGTAACGTGCTGGAGAGTGTGGTTGTATTAGAAGAGCTATGCAAAGAATTAGCTGCTATTGCTTATGTCAAGTTTCATAATGCACTCTGACATACATTAAACACATTTATCTAGGTTGTCTGGTAATATAGTATATTGTAATATTATAAATAAGTGCAATATATTTATACATTTGCTAGTTTATTATTACAATAAAGTAAAACAGTTTAGGATGTATATGAGTGTAGTCATAACCCGTGTGATTCTCAGTATTTTATTTAATTATAAATTTATAAATTCCAGATCATAATATAAGGGTGAATCAAATATAAACTGTAATTTTTTTTTTATAAATTTATTAGTCAGTATTCATTTATTAGTCAAATTTATAATTTAAATGCCAGGAAAACATTTCTCAAAGTGTATGTTTGGAGCATAGCTTTATATGGAAGTGAAACTTGAACGATCAGAATACCTGAGAAGAAGAGATTAGAAGCTTTTGAAATGTGGTGTTGCAAGAGAATGTTAAAAATCAGATAAAGTGGATAAAGTAACAAATGAAGAGGTGTTATAGCAAATTGATGAAAAAAGAAGCATTTGGAAAAATATAGTTAAAAGAAGAGGCACACTTATAGGCCATATATTAAGGCATCCTGGAATAGTCGCTTTGATATTGGAGGGACAGGTAGATGGGAAAAATTGTG
>JAAAKQ030086626.1:0-14859 GCA_010016005.3 Zanna intricata
ATTTCTACTACATTTCATTACTTTCGTTTTGTTCTTGTTTATTTTCATGCGATAGTTGTTGCGTAGGACTTCATTAATGCTACATGTTTCTTCAAATTTTTTGATGTTTTTTGACATTGTACCTTTAAAACAGTTAATAGTGTTCCAATTATTAAATGTTTCATTAAACAATTCACAGATTTCATTACACGACCTAACTGTATCACCAAAGCCCATCATCTTTAAAAGAGTAAACCTCTTCTTTTCACTAAATGAGATGTTGATAGTTATGTTTTTTTTCCTTAAAATAGTAGCTTCTGGTGCTTTGGTATTTTTTAGTGTTTTTATAATGAATTAGATTTCTTCTTCTGTTGGTGGTTATAAGCCCTCATGAACATTAAGTCGTTTTTGGGTTTGTTCATCACAGTTGAATAGCGTCTGGAAATAGTCCTGTGGTATTTGACATTCTTTCTTGTTGATTGCCACTTTTCCTTCACCTTTCCTAAAACATATCTTTGCTAACTGGTATCCTCGTAGTTCTTTTTCGATGATCTTGTAGAATTCCCTAGTTTTATGTATCTTTAAATGTTTCTCTGTTTTTTCCACTTGTGTTTTTTCGTTTCCTCTTGGTGTATGTTATTGCTTCGTTGTCTCCTTTCTTTGATTTGTAAATTTTTTCCATCTGTCGTCTGTTTTGTTTTTTGTGCAAGAGTTTCCTTATTTCTGTTCTTTTCTCCAGTGCCTTGTCACGTTCTCCCTTCCACCATCTGTGTTTCGGATTTTATTTTGGTTTCGCTATTCCTTTCGTTATCTTCGTAAGGCTTCTTTAATTTCTTGTTTCTTCAGTTGTTTCAAATACTTTTATTGATTATATCCTAATGTTTCCGTATCTATTCTGAGTTTTCTTGACGTACTCAAGAAAACGTCAAGAAAACGTTGGGTCTTTTGGTTGGAATTTAACTTTCTTATTTCCAAAAGTGGAGATCTCAATTCAAGTTGATTACTCTTTTGTCTTTTGTTTAGAACCTCCTTTCCAGTTCTGTTTCTTATCCTTACATGTTCAATTTGGAATTCTTACATTTTAGAGTTTGGAGAGGTCTATTTTTCTTTAGTTTTCTTCCTTGAGAGGGCTTTGAAGTAAGTTTACATTACTTTTAAGTTAAAAATTCTGCTGAAAGAAAGTTAGTCTTTCTCCGTTTCAATTTTTCTCTTTTTAGACAGGATATTATTCTCCCAGTTTTTTCTTTTTCTTTTCCTTACCGATTTGGACGTTGTAATTGCTAGGTTCTAACATGGTGTTGGGGATTTTCATTGTTATTTCTTCCTGGAATTTCCAATGATTCTTCACTTTTTTGGGAAACTTCCTATTTTCTCTCATTTTTGGGGTGTATGTATTTATCATAGTCAACTAGTGAACAGAAGTAAACTATACTTCCCTATTTAAAGATATGGTTGATATTCTTTCTGAGGGCGATGAAAAGTAGATGATAGTTTCTGTGATGTTCTTTTTTATTATAATGCTGTTCCAAGTACATTTGCTTCCTTGTTGTTTTTAGTAGCTGGTTTTCGTTTGTAGATTCTATAGTTCCCAGTATCAATGGATAGTTCGTCTCTGAATCTTGTTTATGCATTGCAAAAATGCTGATGTTACGATCATCTGGAGTTTGGTATTTGTTAAAGTTGACTTTTTCATACGATAATATTTCGTTAAGTTTATCAAGTTGATGATATTTTTGAGTCGGATTTTTGTAATAAAAGATGTTAAAAATCCAGAAAACTCCGATACATCCGTATTGGTTCTGGACTTTCCACAGTCCATTGGCCTAGTAGCACTGCTCATTTTGGGTGATGCAGTGAGAGTTTCTCGTTGCCGATTACACTTCGAGTAGTTATGAAATTCCGTTTGTCATACATAAGTTGAAGTTAGGTAGCGGATTATAGGTCTCCCTATTCTCATCATTAGAATTGAAGTAGTAAACCCCAGAGCTCCTTCCACTTTAGTTGAGCGAGGTCCTACACAATTCCTCGCCTATCCGGCAGCAACATCTGAAGGCATGAACCTCGGGGCTGCAACTTTTCCCGAAAACTCCTTCCAAAATTGCATTGAGCCTTTTTCTGTTCCGGAAGATTGACCAAGGTCAATCTCCGGAACCAATTGAATTTTGCTTCTGTACACCTTTCTCTTTGCGAGGCCATATATATATATATATATATATATATATATATACATACCTATAATTATTTATATACCTACCTACCTATAAAGCAAATTGTCTTGACTGAGTGGTATATTAACGTCCATTAAAAACTTCTAATTGATGAAAAGTCATAGACAAATGTGTACTTGTTCTTCGTACGGTGAAAGTTTCACACTAAAAAAGGATATTTTGAAAGTTCGAGTTTAAAGCGTTAAAATTAATTTTTGAAACACTTGTATTTATTGAATTTCTTGGTAAAAAAATGAACAGATGAACTTGATTTTTGGTGTGTGTAATTTTTATGTGAATATCAAAAACAGTTTCTAGATTTTTTAAAATTTGACCATGAAAAGAGTGAAGAAAATTAAAACATTTTGAGAAATAATTGCAAATTTTACCCGTTTGATTATATTAAACGAGATATTCATACATATATCGGCTTGAAAATACTCTTCAGATAAATATTTAAAAACTATTTTGAGCTTTTTTGAATTTCGATTTTTTTAAAGTTGCACCGGTGTGTTCGGCGCGGCGGCTTAAAAACTACAGCCACTGCCACTGCCACTGTTATTGAATGTGTGATGTGACTGGTTAGTTACTCCTTCCTCAAATTACTTATCTAAGAAAACATATAATAAAAAGATTAAAAAATTACAGCAAAAGGAAGCGCAAGTAAGGGGCATGGCGAAGCCCCTACTGAATTGGAATGTATACTCTTATATAATATGCCTACTAGTTGCAGCTGTTTTTAGTTTTTACAGATTGATTACATTTTTCTTTTATCCTTTGTATTTAATAATAAAAGTTAATCTTCTTTTGTTTTTCATAGTCTATTAGATAAATTTCCTCAGTACTGAGTTCTCTACAAATTTTAATAATATTTTTTTATTTTATTTACTCATTATGTAAACTACTTTACTTTAAACCCAAAAAATGGTTTTACTTCACCGACGTTTTTTTATGTTACATGATAACTTTGGGATGTATAGTTATGGAACCTGTTCAGATTTTTCAAGTTAATAACGTAAGAAAACATCAAGATTACCCCTTATATAACATTTTTAAAATATCAGTATGATTACATTTCACCGGAGGAACTGAAATCCGGTTGAAACCTTTGCTAGATGTAACCCGATAGCAAACCGATTCCAGACATGATAATATGAACTTTTTTTTCTTAATTTGAAGCTCCAGAATTAGTTGCCAAATTATTTCAATTGCTGATTCAACTGGTAATATATTACTAACTGGTAGCTTATTACATTACTTAGACCATATTTCTTGTTTTTAACTTCTGATTATATTAATTATGCCCTGTTAATTAAAAAAAAATTCATATTTAACTTTTTCTTTTGTTTCAGATTCATATAGTGTTGTAATAGATTTTTTTTTTTTTAAAAAAAAAGGTCTTAATTTATACCATGATTAACGAAGAAGTTGTAGAAGAAGTCCTTAAAGGGCATCTTGAAGCTTCAAAATGGGCCATACCACGTGTCGTCAAAATATTCATTTCTTCTACAAAATCGGGTGAGTACATTATTATTTTATTAACAAATACAGTAGGTAAATCCATATTAATTATAATTTTTTTTAAATATATGTTTAAATAATTAAACGATATAATTCCGATCTTACGTACATCGATCGTTGTTAGATTGTGAATGTGATGAACATTTCAGTGGCATAATGCCACTGAATGCCACTATTTTAATGATTAAAGATTCTTTTTTTGCTTTGGTGGAGAGGAAAGGCCTGCTCAAACGTACGGTATTTTTGGGTTCTCATCAACGAAAACTTCTTCCTCTCACCATCCAGTTGCTAGACCCAGGACCAACCCCACATCTGGTATTACACTGCGTCGTGAGTGTATAAAGGGATATCATTGCGATCTGTCCTAAAGGCATCTTTCACAGAAGTTCTGCGGTCATCATCATAGGCAGCTATCCCTGCAAATAGGGGTACCAAACTACTAGCACTCCCACAGCTGGCTGATCTACGCCAGTACCTCCTCTTCTGACTCCGTTTTCATTATGGCGATTACATTTTTCGTTACAGAGAACTAATTCTCCTGACTCTGACTTTGGTGACTGACTGACAATTTGGTGGCAGTATGCGGTTATCTCTTTCATTGCTTCTATACACCTTTCTCCTTTGCAAGGCCCATTGGCTACAGTTAAAAATTGTATGTTCCGGTTTGTAACACTGCCCCCAATAAATGCACGCGTTGGACGGGCAACTCCTACGTATACCTTCCTTGAAGGTATACGTAGGAGTTGAAAGATCCTTGACCAGTTAGAACAAGTAGACTGGTATGTTAGCCTGTAGGATCATCTGCCTGTTATTCTGCTGACCCAATATTCTTGCCATCTGAGCATCAGCTGTTCATCCGGATCGCCGCTAATGTGGTTGTTCTAGCCCTTAAACATCATAATCGCCATCAGTTTAATTGGAGGAATACCAGCCATTATATATGCAGCCTCCGTGGACACCGTCATATAGCAGGAGACAACCGTCAGCATCATTTGACGCTGTGATTCTATAAATTACAGTAACTTAAAAACCATTTTTATATAACAATAATTATTAATTTTTTAAGTGATAACTTCTTTAGGCGCCTTGTAGCACTTTTCACATGGCAAAGAGCATTGGTTTCGCGTCACGCTTGAGCTGTAACGCTACATAGCAGATATAGATACGAGATATAATGTACGAGATATAAAAAAAAAAACAATTTATATATAATTCCTATTGTTATTCATTAGAAAATTATTGTTTATAACGCTATAATTTCGATAATTTTCGTTGAAAACTCTCTTGATCTTATTTATTGCAAAATCATTGTTTATAATCTCTCTCTTTATCTGTGTAGCCTCCGGAACTACCGTAAGGTATTATTTCGGAGTATGAATGAGAATGATGTGTATGAATTTGAATGAAGTGTAGTACAATCTCAGGTCGATCACTCCTGAGAAGTGTAGTTAATTTAAACCCAACCACTAAAGAACACCGGTATCCACGATCTAGTATTCAATTTGTATAAAAATAACTGCCTTTACTTTAAATCTATTTAATTTTTCTTTTTTTCGAAAGATTTATTTAATCATCATTTTACTGAGTTAAAATGATTTTAAAGAAAATTGTTAAATAAATTTTTTATAGGAAATCATCTATGCTTTTAAGAAAAATTATCCACAATATCCCAAGAAGGCAGCCTTAAAATGTTTTTTTTTTGTGCTTAACTCACCCTGATATTTCAAGGGTTCTTAACGTATGGTTTTCCAAATAATTTTATCTTAAAACAAAGACGATTCCTACAAAAAACAATTAACATAAAATTTTATCGAAGTGTTTCTGTAATTGGAAAATATTAAAACTTTTGATCTTCAAGTCCAATATATTAAACTAAGATTTGATTTTACAGAAAACTGACATGTAAATTTTTTTTGTAAGTCCTTTTTATTATTGTCCTTTTTTTTCTCTTCTTCTCCGCCCCGAGACCGGACCCGCAACTAAACATAACTCAGTCTAGGAGGGCTTGATCTTCCTGCCGATCAACTAACTCTCTTCACGGACGCTCAGGGTCGTTCGTCTACAACAGTTCCCATATCTCTTCATTCTCCATATCCATCGGACAGTCATTCATGTTCGATTTTTGCGTCCAAAGAACCAGGGGGCAGGAGAGTCTCCGTGCTTCCTCATTCCCAGAAGGGATAGAATACGGCTCCACAGAGGGCTGTCCCCTCCCCTTGTCCACTTCTCATTGATCAGTTATCCTATTCCACGTCCTCTTCTTCTTTTTGCTTAATCATCCTAGTCACCCAGCTTCTGATCTTCTTCCATCCATCTGGACTGTGGAGCATAGTCATCAGGACTTCTTCTGGTGTCTTCAGTCATATCGAACTGCAATTTGTAGTCCACCCATCGGATACAACCGAAAAAGGTGTATTCTACCGAGTCTACTTCTCCACAGTAGAGGCAGCTCCGCCAGTCCCGTCTCTTGAAGCAGTGAAGATGGTCATTAAGGTCCCCATGGACTATGAGGAACTGGGAGAGGTAGTAATCTATCTCTCCATCACCCCTTCCCAGCCAGGAGCCCAGAGCCGGATGTATTCTTGTCCACACCGCCAGCAATGCCTCGCTTCAGATCGTTTGCCATTCCTCGTGAAGCAGGAGGTCAGCTTCTCCTCGCGGCATTCCATGGCATACTCGTGACCGTCTCGCGATTAGACAAATGGGGGGAGTGCCCGAGTGCACCCCTACCGCAAGCGTCGAGACCGTCCGATAGCAGTTCACTACTTTTATGCATTTCTTCCTTTGCACCATTTGGAGCTTCACGGTATTCCTCTTCTTCAAAAGAGAAGATTCCCATACAGGTTTGGCATGTAATAGCGTCGCCATTGCTCCTTCCAAGAGAAATTTTTGCTTTGAGGGCGGTGGGCCTCCATTAGGAACCATAGCCCTGCTCAGCGTAGTAATAACTCCTTATGCTTTCTTTACTACATATTCGATGTGATTATTGAGGAGGTCCAGCCATACTCCCAAATACTTCAAACAGAGTTACAATCTCAAAGTCTCCCACTTTCACTTTAATTGGCCGTATTTTCCGCCTCCCAACTATCGCAGTAGCCTGCGTTTTCATTGGCGCCAATTGTAAGCCATGATCCATCATCTACCGGCCAATGATCCTAATAGCCTGGTTTGCCAACATTTCTACTTCTTCTTCAGTTCGTTCTGACATAATCACCAGCAGATAATCTGCGTAAGCGAACAGCTTTGTATATTCCGGCAGCTCCAGACGAAGCACATCATCAAACGCTGTATCACAGAGGAGGGAGCTCAGAAACGACCGCTGAGGCACCCACGCCCTACCTTGTATTCCAGCGTCCCCTCCTCAAGAGTCCACTGTGATGCTACGATTCCAGAGGAAGTCGCTCATTATCTGTTTAAGATAACCGCTAATTTCCCTTCTGTAATATACTACAGAAGTCGGCAAGCTACGGAACGCGTACTTCACATCTAGGAGGACCAGCAAGGGGATGGTCCCCCACGTACCCTGGTCCTCAACGTGCCCAAGCGACAGTCCTCCCTTCACCCATTGGACATGATGTAATGCATCCGTTGTAAACTTGTTCTTTATAAAACCGTATTGAACCGGCAACAATCCTCCAAACTCGTCTATTTCTGTCGCTAGACGCAGTGCCAGCATCCGCTCATACAATTTCCTCATAACAGGCAGCAGGCAGATGGGGCGAAACTTTCTGGCTGCAAATTCTCTTTGTGTCTTTTCAATCAGTACCACATGTCCTGTCTTCCAATAACTGGAGAAAATACCCCGAGTTACAGCCGAGTTTATGATGTCAAATATTATCCAGGGATCTTACCGGAATAAACCAGGACCCCAGAATATTCATTCTCCGAACTGCACACGTAAACTCCTGAATAGTGAAACGAGGTGCCTCGCCAAGGCCGAATACCCTGCATGGAGACGGCGCCAAAATAACGAGGCTCCTTATTGCCTCGTCTACTGTCTCCTTAGCTAGCAGAGGAAGGGGTGGCCAAAACCGCTTCAAAAGTACCTGGTACGCCTTTCCCCAGGGATCGACATCAAGATCAGCAACCAGCCTTCTCCATAGTTCCCTTTTTGTGGTCTTTATCGCAAATGCATAACGATTTCTAACAACTTGATAATTCAGTTTAGCTTCTCCATCATCAGCATTCACCCTCCGTAACCTTTGCCATACACGCTTACTATGAATTACTATAGTCCTCAAACGAGCGATCTCGGGGGTCTACCAAGTTTGCTAGGTTCTCCTAGCCAACCGGTTTTCCGATGGTTTTACCCTCTCAGATTCCTCCGGCAGTATCAATTGTAATACCGCTAGCTCTATCGTTGGCTGATCTCCCAGTCGTTCCAGTACCGCCCTGACGAAGGCCTCCACTCTCGCCGGAGACGACTTCCAATTCCGCTTCCGAGTAGGGGTCCTCGGAAGATCTCTGCTATGCATAGAGAAGCTGATCCCCCTGTGATCCGATAAGAACTCTTCGTCTAGTATACACCACTCGCTTATAAGAGACTCGTAAACTCCTCGTTTACAAGTGTGATGTCAATAATTGAGCCTCTTCCACTGCCTTTGAATCTCGGGCAACCAGGGGTGCCGGCATTCATTATGTTCACCGTGCTCAATGCAGCTGCTTACCTTGTACCACGACATGTGGTACATAGGACCCCAAATTCAATAGACTCAGCATTGAAGTCTCCACTCACCATTACTGGCCATGGTGCCGTCCTAATCACTACCAGTAAGTCATCCAAAATAGTTTCAAATCTCTCCTCATCACTATTTGGTGAAATGTAGCCTCCAATCATAGTAGCATTCGTCAGAAGAACCGTAACTAATCCTCTTATAGTAATGGTATTAAAATTGTCGTATCTACCCTAGATATTATTAACAGAGACATGAGAGTTCGGGTCACACATCCAATTGTTGGCTTTTGCTATGACTTTATTGGGTTCCGTTAGGAAGACCAAGTCATAATCTTTCCGCTTCACCCAACGCCATACCAGATCATGAGAAACCCCGTCTCCTTCCTACATTGTGGAGACACATCATGAGATCTGTGAAGGGTCCCTGTCTCCGACCAGGTGCACACTATGGGAACAAACTTGGCTTTCCGTGCAGTGTACTTGTTTATTGCAGTCAAGGCATCTAGCCCCTTGCTTAAAGTCTGCTATCTTGGGGGTAGTGCTCCCACAGCGGAAGCACATCCCCGTCCGATCAAGCCTATTACAGCGGAAGGATGAATGGCCTAACCTCCAACATCTGAAGCAGCTAGTCTCTTCTCTTTTGAGTTCTACTGAGCAGGAATGCCACCCTCACTATCAGCTGTCCCATGCCTGCTAGCATTCCAGCTGCCTTTTCCGGAAGTTTAATTACCGCTCTTTTCGTTTCTCCATATTCCGAACGCAATTCCGAGATATCTACCGGTGAGAAGATTATTATCCTAAAAATATTATATATCTTTTTTTTTCTAAAATCAAAGCTCAACCCTGTAAAATGGAGTGAATTCTAAAAAAATTTTGAACCTAAAAAATGTACATACTATTATTAGTATAAAAACAATATATGAGTATATATTAAACTATTACCAAATATTGGTTTTTATAGCAAAATTATTATTTATTATTTATTGAATCTTCGGGACAAAAAATCTGCAAAAAAGTATTAACTTGTTATTTATTGTTTAGTTTTGGGGGTTAGCAGTGCCGATAGATGTGAAAACTAGGCTAATTTTATCAATTTTAATTTACAAATTATTCTATTTTTATTTCTGATACTGAAAACAATTAGAAAATTCAATATAAAAACAACTGTCTAATTCATTATTTTATGTTATCACTTATAAATCGGCAGTCCCCTATGACTGCCAGATTTTTTTTTCTTAAGTTTTCGGGAATTTAATTTTGATTTCAAACCATAGTTGAAAACAAAAAAAAAATTGTATACATGTAAAAGCTTCTTAAATATTTTGTTTGCTTTGATTTTTTTATTAATTAACAAATAAAACTTTAAAAAAAAATTTTTACGGTGGATTCCAAGAATGTAACTATAAATAAACAGTTTCGCCGAAATAAGGGTTTTTTGTTTTATGTTTTTATATTCTGTTACAGATATTATCTCCATTAACTTTTATCTTTTACCCGTTTTCTGTAATATATTAAGACTTTTCTTCAGAATGATCTTATAGCTTTCGGAGTAGAAATCCTAAGAATTGTTTTATTACTAAAAGTTCTTATTTATTTTATTAACTTTTTTTTTAAGTTTATCGTAAAAAATAGTTAAAAAAAGTTACTTCCATTTTTGAGTACAAGAAGGTAGTAGATGATGGTCCTTTGTAATTTTATGAAGTTTACATATAGCTAATTTTAATAACAAAATTAAGATAACCTTCTCATGCATAATAGGTTCAACCTTTCTTTTTGAAACATATATATACTAATAGATACCTAGTTAATAAATTTCAGTTTAAAATATATCTTCCTGTATAAAAAAAAAATAAAAAGGTAAAATGAAATATTATTTCCCATCTGTCATGTTAAAATATAAAATATATTTTGATAGAAGTCAATTTTATTCCATATTGCATGTTAAACTTAAATCTAAAATCTGTATTCAAATCATGATACTACTATTGCTAAGGTTAAATCAATAGAATTTAATCTTTTCTCAACTGATTGCTTTTCAGGATATTGCCTTGTAGCGTGTTTTAGCTGCTAGAAAGGCTTCGTTAAGCCGTTTCTGTACAGTACTATAATATCAAGATTCAAGTCTTCTGTTGTCATTTGTTTATCTTATCTTCTTATAATAATAATGTATTTGTTTTCTGTATTCATATACCATCTCTTACTATACAAAATTTCTTATTCCATACTTCATTTAATCAAAAATCCTTTTCATTTTTTTTTTTTATTAGAAATTATTTTTTTAATTTATGAAATAAATTTTTTTTAAGGAATAAATCATATTAAATAAGATATTTTCAAATACTACTCTCATGAGCTTTTACGAAAGTTAAATATTTTTAATTATGTACTTTTTTATTCAGCAAACTTTAAAGTTTCCTCTTTATAATTAGTTTCTTTTCATCATCCTATCCCTGAATACATTTTCACTAATTTCGGTATTACGTTTGTACGTACGTACATATGTGCGGATCTCACACAACTCAAAACCGATTAGCCGTAAATTTTGGATTTAGACTACTGTAACATCTAGTTATGAACCTCTAGTTATTGCAATAGACACATTTGGTCGTGTCCATAAAAAGCCCAAGATCAAAAAAAAATTGGATTTTGAACTTTTTTTCTTAACTGCAATAATCAGCCCTCATTGAGATAAGTCGTACTTATGATTCGGTTCAAATCTTTTTTTTTTTAATGGAAATATATTGATTTACACATAATTATTAACCTTTGATTGTAAAAAAATGTGTACGATAAATAATAATTCAATAACAATAAAAAAAAATAAAAATGAAAAAGTATCTGAAGTTATTAATGAAACAAAATTTTATGTACTTTTCATTTTAAACAATGTGTACATGTAATTTAATTGGCGTAAAAGGAGATTATAATTTAATAGGCGTACATATATGTCCACATCAGATTTTTTTTAAATTATTGACCTGGACCTTTAATGCAGAAAAGGATTTTTTGAAAATTTTCTTTTTCTTATTTTATCCTTTATTGAAGGTGGTGTTAGATCTAGAGAAAACTTCACTTAAGAAATTTTTTTAAGCTTAAAACTATTTATTTTTATTTTATTTAATTAGTTTCAAAAAAAGAAACTTTTTTCCAATATTTTTAAATAATTCTGTTTTAAATTAATTTTCTTTTTTAAATAAAAGTTGAACCGATAATGTTTAAATTTCAGAAACTTTTACATAGATGTCTAAAACTCATGTTCCGGTTTTTTTTTTTTTTTCTATTCTGTAAGGTGTGCAAAGGTGTATGGCGCGACGGTTCAACCAATACAGCCACTGTTGCTTTTATATTATGTGTTACGCGACTGGCTGTACCTGCCTCCGGTTATTTGCTTAAAAACCATAAAATAAAAAAAGAAATTTATCATGACGGAAATCGCAAGATAAGCCGCGATGGTAGTTCTAATATTAAATAAATTTCACACAGCTAAAAGGTTAACGATATGAATTAATAAAATATGAACGTAATTAAAGTTACATTTTTTCCATAAGTATATCCAATTTGAGTAAATTGTTCTTGATTTGGTCCTTAAAGTTATGTACTGGACGTATTTTGCCTTTTCCAGATAGTACGTACAGTATATTTGATCTCCCTTAATTTTTTTTTCGTTTTATTACATTTTCGTCTTCTTTTTCTTATGATATAAGAATTGAAGATATTCTTTTTTTCCTCCATATTAAAGTCATTCAATTATTTTTGCCTACGGTTTTTATTCTTTTCATTTTTGTCGAAACGTTTTTCTTTTTTCAAACGATTATAGCCATTCCCTTATTTAGAACATATGTTCCTTTTGAATATGTGTGAATTTTCTTACACAGCATTTAAGCAATCTCATTTTATGAATAAATATTCTTTTGCCTTACCGTTTCTCTTTTTACATTATAAACATTTTTTCATCATTTTTCTTCAGCTACTTGAATTATTTTATTTTTCATTTCTTCTTCTTCTTCCATCTACTTTTACGAAGACAATCTTATTTATTTTATTTTTATATAATTTTTCATTTATTTTTTTCATTTTTATTTTGATAACAAGAAAATTTATATCTGTCAGAAATTGCATATTGTGACCACTTTTTGAATTTTATAAATAAAAAACTGAATTTATACATTATTAAAAAATGTCTTTTCTCTTTTATTTCATTTATTATATATATATATATATTATATATATATTTATGTATATAATATTATTCAATTAAATAAATATTCATATTCAAATGATGGAATTTCAGCCAAGAGATGAAAATTTTAAATCATTTCACTTAAGCGTAAAACGCATTACAGATATATACTACTTTCCTTTAAAAATATTATTTATAATTCAAATTGACTTTGTTAAAATACATCAAATCTAGAAAAAAAAAAATTATATACATATATATATATATATATATATATATATATATATATATACTCATATATTTTCCGAATCTTTTTACATAAAATCCGAACTGAGAAAAGGCGACGGACTTTCGCCTTTATTATTTAATTGTGCACTGGAATTTTTGATGCGCGAATAGTTTGAAATTATCCAAAAAATATTCACACAGGATACAAGAGGGATAACTTGAATTTAAATAGCCTAGGATTTTCCGACGACTTAGCTTTATTAACTACTAGTATCACAGAAGCCAGAACAAAAGTAACGAGTATAGAAGAACTTGCAAATAAAATTGGACCTAAAATTTCTTAGGAAAAGCCTAACATGATAGTTATACATCCTTTAGTTATTAAATCTGTAAATATTAACGGAAAAAAAGTTGAACTTGTAGAAAAATTTAAATATCTCGAAGAGATCATTACTTGTAATAGTAACGAAAAAGAAAATTGGACTGAAGACATAATAAATTACTTAAAGTGCAACAGGTACTAAAGATGATTACAACAAAAAATCGCTCTCGATTAATACTAAAATTAGACATTACAAGACGTTGGCTAAACCAATAATTACTTACGCAAGCGAAACTTTATTTAGATTAAATCAGAAAACCAGGACTGAACCTTTGCTTAAAATCGAAAGTAGGATTCTTAGAACCTGCATAAATAAAAAATATAAACACGAAAATCAGTACAGATTATTGTCTAATAAATTTCTGTACGAAAATTTGGAATCCTTAATTGATACCATGAAAAAGAAGCGGATTTCTTTTTGTTAAGAAACACTTGTTAAGACTACCGCAGGATAGGATTACTAAGAAAATTATCGATAAATTTTTGTCTTTAAAAAATCCACCATGGATCAAAGAAATTAAAGAAGACATGCAAGAATTAAACTTGATTTACGAAAATTTACTTCATAAATCCAATAAATTAAAATTTGTTATTAAAGATCCAAATATTAACTTTAAAGAAAAAAATTTTAAATGTACAAAAAGGGTTTATTCAGAAGAGGATCGTAAAGCAAGATAATTAAGAATGACTAAATATTGGGAGAAAGTTAAAGCTAAGAACTTAAAGGCAAAAGATCGCCCAAAAAAGACTTAAATTATTCTGACTAAAGTGGTCCTTTGCAGCCGTAAATGTAAATAATAATACTATATAATTATAATTGTGTATATATATATATATACGCGTAAGTGAAATTATAGTAAAATGTTCATCTCTTGATCGAAATTCCGCATTTTAATTTTTTTTCAGCACTCAACCAATTCTTTTATATTTCTTAATTTTTTTGCATTCATTCAAGAATGAACCAACACAATTGCTTTCAAAAATATTTACTAATGTTTTGAATTGAGAGATTTCATTTTTCAGGTAGCAATTTTTTCGCTAGGTTTCCTACTGAAAATTTTCTATGACGCTTTTGCCATAAAATCTGCTTTTTTTTTAATTACTCAACACATTTATTTAAAACTGATTAAAATTTTGCTAGTAATTAGATTGTATGCTTTTCAATGAACAATCTCGATTTAAAAGCTGTTATTAAAAACTAAAAGCTGTTTTCTCATTAAAGCAAGCATTAATTCTCTTAATTCATAATATGATGTATCAAAAAAAAAACTATAAATACTTTTTTTTCTTATTTTACTAACGTGTACGTTGCAATCTGTTCAACAGTGAACAATAAGCAACTCCTTCATGTTCCAATGAGATGAGGATGACATATATTATATGTAAAAAATAAAGTATAGTCTTGTACAGACTCAAGTCGAGTATTTCAAGTTGTATAGTAAACTGAACTCTTACCACAAAAGTACATCAATATCCAATGTTCAGTAATGTATAAGGCAGCTAACGTTTATTAGGATTTGAACCTCAGAACCTTTGAAAATTAGTTATTAAACATTGATGACGAGTTAACCGTTAGACCAGCTCGGTGGGCTTAAATAAACACTTTAGTCTTTTTCTGTTTAGCCTCCGGAACTACTGTAAGGTATTACTTCAGAGGATGAATGAGGATGATGTGTATGAATGTGAA
>JAAAKQ030086637.1:1751-12183 GCA_010016005.3 Zanna intricata
ATTTCTTTTCTTTTTTTATCTTGACTCATTTTACTTTTTTATCATTTTATATAAACTTTCCTGAATAATTTTCAAACCAAAACTATATTCTCAGAAAATTTCTGTAAAACTTGAAATTAATTAACATTTTTTAATTATTTTTCAGAATTGTGTTTTTTTCCGTAATTATTTAGTATTATATACCGGAAAAATCCAGAAATATATTGCAGCTTAGTTGATTAGTTAGGGATTTGTGTCCCTGGTTCATGTATCATGAATCATACGTAACAATAAATATTGTTATGTATGTGATTCGCCAGATCGGATATGTGTTGTTAATTAGTTCTCAACTTCAGAACTGTTGCCAGGAGATGTTATCAAGGAATTATCAACCTAAAATGTAACTGGCGTATCATGTACCTAAAATGTAACTGGCCTCTAACCTCTTTCCGTTCCGCTATTCATAACTGTTATGCGTTACTTATTTATTTAATTTTTCATTTGAGATTTAAAAGTTGCTGATAATTGATATACGTATTTGAACGGTTAGTATGTCTAGTAGTTGAAGAAAACATTACTACACAATGTTTAATTTCTTGAGATCTTAGCCTGCAAACAAACTGTTCATGTAGAGAATAAATATGTGAATATCAAATAAGGTCGGAAAATAAGAAATATTTCTTTAATATATATATTTTTTTGGATTGTAGTGCTTATAAACAATACGCTTAAATTTTCACACGGTTGGAAGTAAATTAATAGTATTCGGCTTTTAAACAAAATGCTTTTGATCGATGTGATATTGCTAAAGATTTGCATAAATAGTTATCTTAAATTTAATTTGCTAATTTTGTTGGTCGAACAATCGTTCAGATCGTAGTGAAGGTTTTGTTGAGTTTGCTACTCTCGTGACAATAATGTTTGAATAGAATTTATTGTTTCAAGTCTCATCGCATCCATTACATTATAAAGTTCAACAGTACTCCTCCCATCGTTTCATTTTACATTTGAATCCACCACCACTACTGCTGCCTCAACTACTTCTTTGAATTGAAATTTTACATCGAGGATACTTACACTGCAAACTTTTATTCCTTTCACATTTCAGTTTAATCTACACAAACGGAATAATTTTTAATTTTAAATAAAAATTTGTAAACGGCAATGTATATTTTTTATTCAGATCCTTACTTACATAAATATGGTGTACATTTCAAAGTAACATAATTTTATCTTTTTTTATTATATAAAAAAAAAAAAATATTTACCCGGCATTCATAAATATCCTACTGCGTATTAGAGAAGCTGCTTCATGTTATAGAATATCTTATTATAATTGAAAGTTTTCTTATCTAATACGGAAGCAAAAGTAAGTCTGAAGATTTACATTTAACAAACAACTTGATCGAATAAATAGATTTATACTACAATAAAATCTTATTCTTTTCAAGTTATTATAATTAAGAGCAAAACTATGAAAAGAAATACATAATCACGATGTTATTCCAGCTTTATTTGAAGTGGTTGTACGTTTCCTAAAAAACGATTGAGAATTCAGTAACTGGGAAATAATTTGAAATACTTCTTTCCTTTGTAATAATTATCCAAAACCATTATTTATTGAAGTTTTGTAGTTATTTACGTATCGTAAAGATGTAAAATTCACTGTTAAATTTTCCTATTTCTAGAGATACCAGATAGTAAATAAAAAAAAAAAAAACAAAAAAAAAAACAGCCATAATGTTGAAAACAACTTTCTGAAAAATTTTAAGATAATTTAAATGACAAACTAAGCATTATTCTTTAGTGTACTTATAAGTAACCTTTTTTTATATAATCTAATGCGGAAGTTACAGAACTATTAATTTACACTTCTGTATATAAGAAATTCATTTTAAACGAAATTTTTGTAATATGATTTAAATGCTCATATTTCGTTTAAATAAATGTAAAACTCCTCAGATTAATTTTCAGAAAGAATAAAATTAATTCTATATGTATTAAAATTAATGATTGTTTAGCCCATATGCGTTCCTATAACATTCATCCGATTGCAATGAAACTGTGGTGAATTGTTGTGCGCACGCCCGCAAAGGTTTCTGAATTAGTTTGTACTAGTTAGGTGGCGCAGGGGTCGAGATATTTCGAAAAATTGCACTTATGGTCCGATTTGGCTCGTATTCAGAATATATATTAACTGCGTTAAAATAAATATTTTTTGTGAAAAATGGACCCGCTATGTGGCGCTGGGGTTGAAATATTTAGAAAAAAATTATTTATTGACCGATTTGGCTTATATTCAGAATGTATATTAGTTACGTGAAAAGAAAAATTTCTACAAAAAATATACTCTCTAGGTGGCGTCGGTGTGGAGATATTTACGAACAAGCAAACAACTATATAGGATCTGAACGGAACGCAAGGATGTCGGAGGGTCCTACATTTCGCAGTATACGGACTTACGCCCTTTGCTGCTGGGTGATTCTAATGATCTGGCGGGTATACAAAAGTAACATGGCTTTGATTGGTTTGGGAAGTTTGGATTGCGTTCCGATCCTTTGGAGGGTTTTGTTCGGTTGGGACTCAGCGGTTCGATATGCTAGTGAGCTTATCATCCGTGACGCCTCCCTTTCCGCCCAGAGTGGGCAGATATCCCTTTGTTTTCTTACTAGAGGACGCGCTTCTACTTGAGAAGGTGTGGGAGGCGATTTCGGGACCTATCCTCTAAAGCATATGACTTTCCAAAGCCAATGTGGTTGTCTGGGCAATTTCAGAGCGTTCAGCCCCGAGTCTAGCCCGGTCAGGATTAAAGACGAGGATGATAGTGGGGGTATCTTCCTCATCTTGTTGGCGTCTGTCTCCCTTTGTTTCTTCTCAACTATACAAAGAGACTTTCTTCTTTATATATTTTGTAACGAGATTGATATAGCGGACCTGAGTAACGGATTCCTGCCAGTCAAGAAGAAAGTAGTAGAAAATATAATAATGGGAGGAACCCAGAAAGGGACTAAAAGAAACCCTTTTAGTAAAGGTAACAGGTCCGTTTAAGAATGCTTCTTTGTAATAGTACCCACTGACATACGATAAACAAATATTTCTACTGTGAGAAGAGTTACCGGACCAAAGGTTGGAATTTCATGGAAAAATGTGAGGGTGGTTCCACTGTGAATTAGTTTCGATACGATTAAGGTGACCTCATTTGTAAATCCAGAAAAAGAAATACTATCGGTGAGTTACTGTAAGACTATAAGTGAAAGAGATAATGTACTAAATTTCATTCATAAACTATTTGGGTAGTTTTATTTGTCAATAGCAAAGATATTTGCCATAAAAGAAATTCAAACTTGCCTTATCTATTGCACTGTTATTAATACAAGAATATTGGTTAAAAATGTTAGGACTAACGACGCTATTTTTTGTCAACGGGACAATTCTGGTTTTCATTATTTATTTAGTTTCCTGTAAATAAATCTTGACAGTTACTTTAAATATAGTTTGTATGTAATCGCTGATTATTGACATTTATGATTATTTTTTTTTTTATTGACATATAATATTATTATTGTTTACTGTTGCTATTATTGTGGTTGTGATTACTATTTGTTTATTTACTATTTTTCATTAATTGTTTTATTATTTTCCGCGTATTATTATTGTTAGCATTATCAGTGTTATTTATTTGTCTTGTTTTACTTATGGTTTTAAACCGATAAACTGTAACTATCAATCTATTCTAAATTATCAATCTCTCAATATCCGGATCGAGCCACGAACACGCGACTTTTTAGACGATAGAAGATTACCCGTGCGAATAAGATACATGTGGTAAATTTGTACATTTTTAAAATTCGTCCGGATGATCTCGCAAGCAAAAGAGTACATAAGCAAAAAGAAAAAACCATAGCAGGAAAAAGGTATCTAAGCTCTGAAAGTTTTTCTTTAGTGGTCAGAATAAGGACTGTAAAGAAGTGAATTAGTGAATAAAGTGTAAAAATAAAAATAAATAAAAAAGTGCATAACATACTTGCATACGGTTGTATTATTAAATAATAAAATTTTAATACAAGTTTCTGAGTAGTGTACGCGCCCGTAAAGGTTTCTCAATTAGTTTGGACCCGCTAGGTGGCACTAGGGTCGAGATATTTCGAAAAATTGTGTTTATAGTCCGATTTAGCTCATATTTGACCAAAAACACAATCATATAGCGCGGGCGAAACCGCGACGGTAATGCTAGTAAGAAATGAATCTCATAATGAAAGCTGGTTTTTTTTTTTCACTTTTTACGTTACGTAGAAATCCCGCCTAAATCATTATATAGAGTACCGGTTCTGATTCAGTCATCAGTCATATATTTTTTATGTATGCTGTTGAAAAAAAATAATCACGTTTGTATTTCCGTCCTGGACATGAAAACATGTACAAGATAAAAAAAAAATTTTTTTAACTGTGTCATTTTCAAGTGTAATGAGCGATTCTTCTGAATATATATCACGCACAGATTGCGTTGTCTTTTTATTAAAAAAAAAAAGCTATAAAAACATTAATAAATAACTTTTACTGTTTTACAAAGTTTTTTTTTGATGATTCAGTATGAAGTGAAAAAACACAGCCTTCACTTTTGTACTTTTTCCACTTTGAACGAATTAAAGCAAAATTAATTCTTTCAGGTTTTGGCCTACATCCAAAGAAATCCAAAAACAAAACAATATTTTTACTTCTCCTAAACTCAATAAAATATTTATATTTTTTTTTTATTTGATATACTGTTAAGCTCGGAGCTTCAGCCTGGAATATGAAAATGAAAATTTTTGCGTATGAAAATGCCATTCCTGACCGGGATTCTAACCCGGGACCTATAGATGAAAGGCCGAGACGGAGATCGGCTTTATTATTATTATATCTCACAGAGATAAGCCAACTATTTTATATTTGTTTTAGAAACTGATCTATTAACAACTCACAAATTATTGCTAGTTTTATAGCATATTTTCGGATCATATTATTGATATCCTGGTGAAATAATAGTAATTTTATTTTTATATAAAATGTATTTATTTTGTCACATACACTTAGATTCATCTTGCCGTTGATGCGCTATCATTGTTATGTAAAATTCATAACAGAAGGAACTCGTCTTACTCAATAATTCTAGTCTAATAAAGCATCATGCTAACTAAATTATGGAGTTAAACTTTACATCATCTATCTAAACTTTATACAAATAATTGCTGTTATTTATGCAGGTAGCATTTTTAAGGATTAAAAGAAACTTATCTTTATGTTCTTTAAGTTTCTTAAATAATCCTTTCTTAATCTTCTTTAAGTTTTGTTGCTTAAATTACAAATCATTAATATTATATTTATTGTTTTCCTTAATTTATGATATTCTAGATCTTTAAAAGGATTGATTCTCTAACATTTTTGTTTTTGTCTGGACTACTCGGGTTTATTATTTTTTTAGTTTAAAATTTTTGTTTCATTTTATATTCTTAAATAAACTTGGTATACCTTGTTCGTATAAAAATCTTTTATTTTTTAAATCATGCATATTTATTTTTACTAATTTCTTTTTAATAATTAATTATGATCGTTTAATAATCGAAACGTACGTATTTCTTGTTTCAAACTTTGTGTAACGAGCATTAAGCTACCTCTTAACAAATTTATAACCGATGTATCATTTATCATCGGTAATAGGTATTTATTTATAAACATATTAAAAATATTTCACCGTAAAATTATTTTTAAGCTCGGCCGAATTATTTCTCTAGATGAAATTCATCTCGTGGTTTAAAATAAGATTACTTTATTGTAGCCGAACGACGTTAAACGATCTCTAATGGAAGACCATTTTTATCTCTTTTAACCGGAACGAACACAAAAGGCAGACGGCAGCAATAGCCATTTGTCTACAAAATGCCAATATTTACCACACTGTTTGCTTTCTTGTTATCTGTTTTCTGATGACCGACTGCTATCGCTGTAATAATTTTATGATCTAAAAAAAGCGAAAATATTTACTTAGAAAGAAATTTTTTTTTTCATTATGATATAATTTAATAACAAATCAATTTTAATCCGTTCACGTAGATTAAAATACCGGAAAATTGTGTTTATTTTATTGTTAAATTCTTACAGGGAACTGGTAGCTCAGTTATATAATTTTTATTTCCTTTATATAAGGAAAGAACATTTCTACAACGAATAAAAACGGAATAGTGTAATAATGATATTTTAAATCTTAAAATTTGAAAAAAAAAGAAGAAGATTCGCTATAAGTGTAAAAATAAATTATAGTATTATAACAGACTGTTATTTATTGATACGATATAAGCACTAGACTATTAGAAAGTCGGCTAGACCGCCGATCTTTGTAACTTCTCTCTTTTTCATACAGATGGTTCCGGGATCGAATCCTGATTAGGCTAGACATTTTTCATACCATATGAAATCCATCAGAAAAAGAAAGAAACAACTAGAGTGACAGTAATTAGGTCACTACTAGCAACATCAGCCTGATGTTGCTATTATGAATAAATTTCCAATCATTTCTACAATGTAATAAAACTAAAATACACAGTATAGATAGCATTTTTAAGGATTAAAAGAAACTGATCTTTATGTTCTTTAAGTTTCCTAAATAATCCTTCCTTAAGCTTCTTTAAGTTTTGTTGTTTAAATTACAAATCATTAATATTAGATTTATTGTTTTCCTTAATTTACGATATTCTAGATCTTTAAAAGGATTGATTCTCTAACATTTTTGTTTTTGTCTCGACTACTCGGGTTTATTATTTTTTTAGTTTAAAATTTTTGTTTCATTTTATATTCTTAAATAAACTTGGTATACCTTGTTCGTATAAAAATCTTTTATTTTTTAAATCATGCATATTTATTTTTACTAATTTCTTTTTAATAATTAATTATGATCGTTTAATAATCGAAACGTCTCTACAACATAATAAAATTGCAATTTTATTACTACAATAAAAGCTAATGATTTAAAACATAAAAGTTAACTAATTAGACTATTAATAAAACAATTTTTTCAACATTCATTTAGCTGATTTGATGCTACTCCTTAATTCTTTCATTTCAATAGTGTAAATTTAACTTCAAAATATTTACTAGATTTTACAATCTTTATTATCTGATTCACATCTTCGTTGCTATGTTCCTTAATCGGCTTAATTAAAAAACTATTTATTTTTTTTTTTAATTCTGTGAAAAACCTTTTTGTGATAACTATAGATTTTAAAATTGTTATTCTTTGGTTACCTTAGTGCTGTTTTAATGTATAATTCATTATTATTATGTTGGTTACATTTTATTTCCTTTATTTACCTTTGTTTATATTTTTTATCAAGCAAAAAATATATTTTTATATATAAATAAAATATATATATATATTTTTTTTACAATCAAAATTCTTCCCACTTTTATAATCTTTGAAAGATAAAATATATTTATTTTTATTAATTATCAGTAAAGCCTATTTTATACAACGGGTTTCCACCCTCTGGTTGGGTTCGGATATCTAAACTTAGAAAGGTGCTTTATACAGGTGTTCGGTTATCTGTATTGTTTTGAGATTTTAATTGTTTTTTTGTAATAATAATATACTCCTAGAGTTATCTATCAACAGTTACTGAAGTTTATTTTATCTAGAGCTTAAGTCGGTTTGGATTTGTACTGTAAAGATCTCTGTTTATTCCCACTACCTCTGTAATTATTGTTTTTCCCACTAGTTTTACACCATTCAGTTATTTTAATACCAAATTTTCTATTCTAAATATAAATAATTATAAAAATATATCTTTAAAAAAGAAACTTTCTTTTATTGAAGAAAATAATCTATGAATTCTAAAAAAAAATAATTATGTTTTATTAATTCGGCTAATTTCTTAATATTCTTCAGTAACATTAAATTTCAAAAGCCTTATCTATTAATATTTGTGGTTACCTTAATAAGAAAATATAGATATATTTTCTTTCATAATATTGAATACAAACATAGTAAAGAATATTTTTAATTTCGAGATGTATATTTGATACCGACAGACTACGTTTCAGTAAAAAAGCTTTTTTGCTTGTGCTAATCTGCATCCTGGACTGATATCTTTCGTGCTTTGCCAACGTTTTATATTTACAGTACCTAAATAAAAAGATTTTTAAATTACAAATACTTATGTGATATAAAATTGCTTACTTTACTCCTTTATCTTACATTTCATTAATTTTTTCAAACTATTTTTCCTTTTTATTTGGATATATTTTATCATAAAAAACACGGTACAAAGTTTAAACTTCAGTATTCTATAAAAAAGGACCTAATTAAAATACTTTTACAGCTTTAAAATAAACGTTAAAATTAATTATAAAGGTATATCTGTATAATGTACAGTTAGTTACATATGAAAAAAAAGAGTGTATGGGTGTAATATAAATTTTAATTTTTTTTTTTAATGTAACTATGTAATGATTATTTTAGAACCATTCCATAAAAAAATAAAATTAAAATACTTATTTTTATTTTACATTAAGAGAACATCGTTAGAAAATTATCAGATTTATAATTTTTAAATAAAGTAAAATTGAAGTGATAAAAAAAAAGTTATACAAACTAAAAGGCATATAGTCCCAGAGATATTTCTGAAATCAGTATATCCTAACAATGAATCAGGGTCAGTAATAGCAACAAATTTTAATCTTTCTGAATATTTCATTAAACGATGAAATGCAATTTACAGATAGATTTTCATTTATAAACGGGACAGTTTTTATACATATATTTTCATTTGAAATAAAATTGAAAGCAATTCTTATAATAGAATTTTTAATATATTCGTATGTTTTTAGAAAATTATAATTTGGTTTCCTGAGAAATATTTTTAATGTGCTATATGTTTTAGTATTGAATAATCAATATCGATTTTTATTCTTGGAAAACGGATTCTCTTTTATTTAATTATGTTTGATGAAATAAATTTTTACATGTTTTTTTTAGAGGTGATTTCAAAGTCGGAAGACTCTGTGAAAGAAGATTGATTGAAGATGAAGGTTAGGAAAATTAAAGTAACGAAGCAGGAAATCATTAACCGATGAATTTCTGCACAAAAGAAAAAAGAATCGAACAAGTAAAGCGGTACAGATTCTTAAGTACCGTATTAATAGACGACTACAGTAGTAAAAACGGAATAACGAGAATAGTAATAGCTTCTAAAGGGCTTAATAGAAAAACTATTTATTATGTAGTAAGATAGAATTAGACTTGAAAAAATCGTCTTGCAAAGTTTTATTTCTGGACTGTACTTTTGTACGGATGTGATACATATATAATAAGAAAAATAAAGGCTAAAGGCGACTGAAATATGGGCGAAATAATTTTAAATGAACAGAGAGACAAAATGAAGAATAAAGAAATAATGAGGAGAGCGAACGAGAATATCAGCTTAATCAGAACAAGTGAAAATAGAAAACGATCGGATGGGAAATATAATTAAAGGAAGAAATTTTGTTAAAACAGGAGTAAAAGGATCAGTGTAAAATAAAAAAAGGAGAAGCTAGAAAGAGCAACAATTATACATGTTCTAAAGGGAAGTGGGAATTATCAGAATCTTAAAGTTTTAGCTGGTAATAGAGGAGAATGGAAACGGACATGAATAAAATAATCTGTTTAAGGACAGATATGGTAATTGTTAAAGTTATTTTCAAGCAAACTATGTTGTTATCTGTATTTTATGGAAAAAGAATTTCGGTATGAGTAGAAGTAGATTTTTTTGAGAAAATTAATCAATGGTTCCATAAAATGACTCCCTAATTTGTACTTATAATAATTATTTACCAAAACATTTGTTAGCAATGATTTGTTATTTAACTAAATTATTAAAGATATATGTATATATATATATATATATATATATATAATAATATGTAAAATAATAGGTAAAGGTCTGAAATAAATATTTTATCTCGACTTCTACAGTAGTTATGTGGTAAAGTGTTTTGATACCGGCGTTGGAAAATATCGACTTTCCAACGCCGGGTGTGCTAAAAAATTAAAAACACAATATTCCAAAAATTGGCAAAAGCATCTAAAACGTTTTGTAAATGTAAGTATATAACTTTTTTAATTTTAAATATTTCTAATTTCAAGATGATAATTTTGATTATAATATTATTATTTTTTCTTTCTTTATTTTATTACAAACTGACTTACAGATAGTTGAATTTTCTGAATCTATGGTGTTATTGCGTTGTCATGTTTCATCAGAGAAATACTTTCAACATATTTATCTAATTTTAGAATAAAATGTTATTTACTTAATCTTTTGATGAAACTAAATAAAAAAAAAAAAACATTTTTCTTAATGTATTAAAATTAACTTTTTTTTAAATAGGTTGATTTTTAATTAATACTTCATTTGTTTTTTCTTTTCAATTTTTTTTTTTT
>JAAAKQ030086659.1:0-11643 GCA_010016005.3 Zanna intricata
TCATGTTTTTAGGTTATAACTTGAGAATGCGCGATCGAACGATACTCCGCCTTGCACAGTTAGAAGCGTACTGAGCCGCTGCACACACTGATGTCAGAATGGAGGTGCTACCCCAACTACTTCTCCAGCTACACGTGAACGGCGGTTACTTTGTTGACGACCCTGGTGTGTGTACATATATATATATATATATATATATATACATATAAATATGTAGAGATGGTGGAACACAAGAGCGGTGGGAGTTTGCATTTCCTCCCCACAATTCGCAGAGCCTGGACTGATGTCCCTTGCTGCTATGTCTTTCTTGTATTGGGTGGGTTATTATTTTTAACTGGTGGTTTTAGATTTTATTTTTAGTTTATGGACAGATTTGGTATTTGTGTTTCATTCCTTTGGGCGTTTGTAGAAATACTGGTGCTGAATTTGGGAGGCTGGGTGTGCAATAGTCCGGTTCTTCTGGTGTGATTCCCCTTCAGTTCGTCCACTGAAGTCTTTTGTTGTTAGCGCCTTTTGGGCTGGCAGGAATATGCCTTTCAGGGCCCTAGTATTAGCTGGAAGCAATGCTTCTTCCCTTTCCAGAGGGAGTCGCATATGCTGGCTAAATAGTAAGTAGATCGATATATATATATATATATATATATAGAAAAATGGTAGCATCCTTTAGGTGACAGATCATCTTAAATGTCTATTTAAGATAAGAAAAATGTATAAAGAAAAAGTTAATACGATGTCAGTATACAAAACAGCAACAGGATAAATTCTGGATTTTGAAAATTACTAAATTTAGTAATTTTAAATAATTAAGTTAAATAAAAAGAAATTCAATTGAATTTAATAAAAATTTAATCAAATTCTTTTAAAAGTAAAATTTAAATTTTAAAAAATTCAAAAAAATTCCATTTTTTAACAAAAAAAAGGTTTTTTGTTCCAATTTAATGAGTAGAGAAATAAAAATAATTTCACCCAATCATGCTGATCAGTTAATCATTGATGGTGTCTTACCATTGTTGTAAAAATGAAGCTTACTTTATTGTTGTGTAATATTCCATTTAGAATGTTTCATTACTACACTATCAGTTTCTTATGAGAATTTGTAGTGGTCGGTTGGCTAATTGGTTTTGTCTACCTTTATCACATTTGTAAACCACTTTTGTTATGTACATCTTTTTTACCTTTTTTTGTAACTGTTTTTTTACTTAATTAATTTTTTTGTGCTACCAGATAACATTGCTTTCAACATATCACTTAGTGAACAGGAGAGGGTTACACTTTTAATGATACTTTGATGATAGAGTAAGGTGAAGTTTGTGAATTGTTCAATGCAACATTTAGTAATTGTAACTCTATTTCAAAAGGTATAGCCTATCAGATGATTTGTAGAAACAGGGAGCATAAATAATAATTGAAAACCAGGGAGGCCTAAATCTGCAACAATAATAAATTATTAGAGGATACATAAGAATACATAGAGAATCCTTTGAAAATTTATTAAAATGAACTACCTCTATGAATCATGAGACCTCGCCAATAGTGAGGAGGCCTGTGTGCTCAGTGATACAGACTAGCTGGACCGAAGGTGCAACAATATCGAAGAGGTCTGTTGAGAGCCAGACTAAGAAATGATTCCTGAAAGAGGGCAGCAGCTCTTTCAGTTGTTCTTAAGGGAGTAGGTCAGGAGGACTTAAACGGCCATATCAACATCACTTAATCTTTTGAGTACTGCGCAGGTTAAGGCAATGGAAAATAATGGCTGCTTTTTTTCCAAGAAAATGTAGCTCTCTGCATTTTCATAAAACAAAGCTGGAGATACCTTCGTTGGTAAAAATTCCGGAAGTAAACTAGTCCCCTGTTCAGATATCTGGGTGGGAACTATTAAGGAAGGAGTCACCAGAAAATTAAAAAATAACATTGTATGTGTCGGAGTGAGGAATGTTAGAAGTCTAAAAAAGGTTGTAGGTTAGAAAATTTAAAGAGGGAAACGGATAGATTAAATGTAGATGTAGTAGGAATTAGGGAGGTTCGGTGGTAAGAGGAAAATTACTTTTGGTCAGGTGATTTTAGAATAATTAACTCAGCATCAAATCAAGGGCAGACAAGAGTAGGTTTTGTAATGAACAAGAAGATGGGAAAGAGAGTAGAGTATTTCAAAAAGGTTAAAACTTAGTTAAAATGGAAATTGTTATATCAGCAGAGGTGAACTTAGGCGAAACAAAGAGAACTACTCAGGAACCTTGGATATTGGAGGATATATTCTAGCTGATGGATGAACATAGAAAATATAAGAATGCTAGTGAAAAAGAAGATAAAAGTAACTATCGACAGTTAAGAAATTCTAAAAACAGGAAGTGCAAATTAGTAAAAGAGTGGATTAAGGAAAGGTGTTCAGAAATGGAAATAGAAATGATTATTGGTAAAATAGACAGAGCATAGAGGAAAGTTAAGAAGAATTTTGTGGTACATAAATTAAAGTCTCATAGTATGTTAAATAAAGATGGTATTCCGATTTATAATATGTAAGAAAAGGTCGATAGGTGGGGGGAATATATTGAAGAGTTATATGAGGGAAATGAATTAAAAACTACTGATATATTGGAAGAACAGGAAGTCAAAGAAGATGAAAAGGATGATACAATACTGAGATCTGATTTAATAGAGCATTAAAAGATTTGAATGGCAGGATAGATTTGGCTCCTGGGATAGACGGGATACCAACAGAATGGACTGCACAATGCAGGTGAGGTAGTGATAGATAAATTATACAAACTGGTGTGTAATATTTATGTAAAAGGGGAAGTTCCATCAGACTTCAAAAACAGTGTTAATGTCATGATTCCATAGAATGCAGGAATAGATAAATGTGAAGAATACAGAACAATTAGCTTAACTACTCATGCATCAAAGATCTCAACTACAATTCTGTACAGGAGAATTGAGAGGAGAGTGGAAAAAGTGTTAGGAGAAGACCAATTGGTTTCAGGAAAAGTGTAGGAATAAGGAAAGCAATTTTAGCACTCAGATTAATAGAAGGAAGATTAAAGAACAACAAACTAATATACATGGCATATATAGATTTAAAAAAGGCATTTGGTAACTTAAACTGGAATAAAATGTTCAGCATTTAAAAAAATTTAGGGCTCAAGTATAGAGATTAAAGAACAATTGTTAACATTTATAGAAACCAAACTGCACCAGTAATAATCAAAGAACATAAGAAAGAAGCGTTAATAAAAAGGGGAGTCTGAGAAGGATGTTCCCTATCGCTGTTACTTTTTTATCTTTATGTAGAACTAGAAGTTAATGATGTTAAAGAACAATTAAAATTGGCGATATTTTCTAGGTGAAACGATAAAGATGTTATGATTTGTTTATGAAATAGTAATTCTAGCATAAAGTATAAAAGAATTAGAAGAAACATTGAATGGCATGGATAAAGTCCTACGCAAGAACTACCGCATAAAAATAATAAACAAGAACAAAATGAAAGTAATGAAATGTAGTAGAATTAATGTAGATGAACAACTGAATATAAAAATAGGAAGAGAAAAGATTACTGAGGAAAAAAAATTTTGTTATTTGGAAGTAGAATTACTAAAGATGGATGAAGCAGGAGTGATATAAAATGGCGAATAGTACAGGCAAAACGAGTTTTAAGTCAGAAATATAATTTGCTTACATGAAAAATTAATTTAAACGTCAAAAAGAGACAAATTTATATGCCACTTATTAAGTCATCCTGGAATAGGCGTTTTGATATTGGAAGGATAGGTAGAAATATTGAGCAGGCAGGCAACGTTTTTTTTTTCTTTTTTTTTAACCTCCGGAATCACCGTTAAGATATATCATCATAGGATGAGATGAATGATTTGTAGCGTGTGTAAAAAGTGCCATGCCTGACCGGGATTCAAACCCGAGAACTCCGGATGAAAGGCCGAGACGTTACCACCTCTCGCGCCACGGGGCCGGCAGGCAGGCAACTTTGGAATATGTAAAAC
Source organism: Zanna intricata (assembly GCA_010016005.3). Lineage (NCBI taxonomy): Eukaryota > Metazoa > Arthropoda > Insecta > Hemiptera > Fulgoridae > Zanna > Zanna intricata. Next base: position 3,996 of record JAAAKQ030086659.1, read on the forward strand.
AAATTGTTAGGGATGTAGATGCAGGAGGTATACCGAAATGAAACGACTGGTACAAGATAGGAAATCTTGGAGAACTGCATCAAACCAGTCAAATAACTGAAGACAAAAAAAAATTAAAGTGAAATGTAAGTAAATAAGCACGCGTTATGGTTAATAAATATGTTTTTTTTTTTTTTTTAATAAATTTATTCAGTAACATCCATTTAATAAAATTTTTATAAATTTATTTATTTGCGATAACAGTTGCTTAAATTATCAATGTAATTTTTTCAAAATCCTAAACTTATCCTGCCGCCATTTTGGGTACAGACATTGTACGGTACTTTATAGTTATGCCATTTTTCTTTTCTTAAAGAGACCTTTAAAATGAAGTATCAAATAAAGTATGTTACCTTTTAAAATGTTTGAGTTACAACTTCTATCTAAGTCACCCCCCTTCCCCAAGAAGGCGATGAAATTCTATTTTTTCGTCAAAAGGTAAATTGGTTGACCGGTACTTTACCCTAAAACAGTTACAGTACTCTATATGGAGTGATTTTGTTGAGGGGTTTCCATACATTTGAGTAACTCCGTACATTTATATTTAATATTATATATGAAATATAAAACACCAAAAAATAGTAATTAGATTACTTAAACTTACCGTAATTAATTTTCAGTAATTGATTTTAGTCGTCCCCCGCATCTTCCGTTGATAATTATATAACTACATTTAGAATAGAATTATTTTAATAATTTGTCATTTTATTAACATCTTTATTTTATTCTGAAATCTTTGAATTGCGTAACGTAAATTTTGCTGTCAAGTACTGGAAATCTTTTTGGTGTTTTTTATTTCATATAATATTAAATTTTATTAAAACAGTGGTCAGAATGTTAATGAATTATTTGAATTTTCAAAAGAAATAAAGGAAAATATGTATATTCCAGTACTGGACAGCAAAATTTATTTAATAATTTTATATTATAAATACACTGAGACGCAATGTTCCTTCAAGTTTTTCATTTTTGCTTTTTTCACTAATACGACGAGCAGCTTATTAACGAACCTAATCAGTGTTTAGTTACTGGACATCTAACGCATAATTAGAAACCCAGTTAAAGGAGATATGTCACAAGATATACACACTAGGTATACACGGTGGCCGGAACATGCCATCTGCAGACGTTGCCACGCAATTTAAAAAGTTCGGCCTTTGTTTGAACGAACCTGCTACATAGTAGTAATGGTTTTTGTTGAAATATTTTTTACTGATTGAAATGAGATTTATTTTTAACTTGATGGTTCAATATTTTATCCGTTTGTGTGAGTGTAATGTTGATGCAGTATTATGGAATGCATTTTCTGATTTTTAAATATTTTTAAAAATTTTTATAAAGTTTCTTCTTTTAATCTGAACAGAATTTTATTTATGAAACAATGTTCATAAATCTGTTTTTCAAATAATGACCAGAGCAGCTTTTGGAAAAAGTTTAAACAGCTTCTGTTGGGAAAGCGATGGCTCATTGAGCGTTTATTCACTAAGACAAGTGGGTAATTTATTCTTAACAACAATTATTTTGTTGGAGATCTATCTTACATAATGTAGATTAAAAAAAAAGTACAGCTATTAGTCATTGCTGTCTATTGTCCTTGGAAACAGTGCTTATAATGTTGCTAATAAGACAATCATACAGTAAGATCATTTTTTTGCTGTAGCTATACCTTCTTCAATCAATCAGTTATGATTGATAGCTTCATTTTTTGGTACTTTTTAAGAACCATACACTAACTTTGCCCACAGCCGATCTGTAGTTAGTCATTTGCTAGTAGTTAGGCGCCACCAAAAGTAGAAAATAAGTGTAATTATAAACATAATCTAACCAAACTTATACTACTCCATTTTTAATTTTTTCCAAAATTTAGTACTATCAATGCCTCATATATAAAAAATATTTGAAACATTTTCAAAAAATTTACGTTGAGCCCGTTCGAAGATACTAATCGAAATGCAAATCAACTTATACATACAACACATCTTTCATTTGATTTGTGGGGGATCTTGGGGAAAATTTTCATTTGCAAGAACCCCGATACCAAAAACTTGTATCGATTGCTATATTTTAGTGTATAATACTGATGCAGCAGGAAATATCTATAGCGGGAAAGTATACGTATTTGATTTTTTTTTTATAATTACATTACTTTCCTTTCAAAAAAATATAATTTTAAAGCAGTAATTAAGAAAGATGAAAAAATCTTTGTACAAACTTCTTTGAAATATATGATAAAAGGAGAATTTATTAACTTGCAAATATTTGATTTTCCCATTTATGTTATTTATTTATGAGATATTTACTTTAAGAATTAATGTTACTGAAGCTTACAATATTAAACGGAAACTGAACTAATTTATTTAAACTGAAAAATAGAAAACGATAAAGCTTAACAATTTATGCGGTCTGTTTGCCAAGATAATGAAAGAAAAACGCCATATAAAATCAAACACTAACCAGGACACTGTAAGAATTAGCGTTTCTTCACTGTATCGCAAATAACCATCTAACATTTTACTGTAGATTTAATTATGATAATAATATTTCAGTAAAGCATATAACTAACTATATGTCTTGTTTAATGCTGTATAACTCATATGTAAAGTCGCAATGTAAAAATTGTATTTTTCCAGTATATTTTGAAGGATTGTAATTTTTGAGATACCTGTCACATGAATGTCTTTAATAAATGATTTAATAAAGAAATAATAAATATTAAGCTTATATTCTCAAGTTATGTTGTGGCTACGTCGATTGGTATCCAGAAAATAAAAGATAAAAACTATTTTAATGCTTTCTTAATTCTTAATGTCTTTTAATTCAAAGTTTTTCAATAAATTTTTATCAAAAATATCAAATTTTATAAATATTTTGTTAATATTTTTATAAACCAAAAGAAATTATAATTCCTTCTGTAAAACCCATAAGAGTAAAGGTCATAGTAGATTTTTGAAAATCTTTATTGATAATTGAAAACAAAAAAAACTAGTATATAAATATTAATTATTACTGAACACAAACAAAGAAATTCTATACTTTTCCAATCACAATCAAAATAACAACTGAATTCAGATGTTGTTTCGTTTAATGGGAGTATACCAATTAATTTAAATGATTTAAAAAAATAAGTTTAAGTGAGTTATAAACCGTGGAATTTTTTTATTTCTTTCAATATTAATCTTGCTGTTATACATGTTATATTAATTTTTTTACTAAATATAGTCACGCAATTAAAATAATTCATAATAAAAAACTTTTTGGTTTCATTTTCTCATAATACTAAAAGCACATATTTTTAATTCAGAATAATACTGGTACACATTTAATTAGCAGTCATTTTACATTTACTACTATAATTGAGTTGTAAATATCTTCAGTAAAAATCTTTAATGATAAATATTGTACTATTATGTAAAAGCACTTATTGATATTTTACTTCTAAGAATGTATATATGTTGTCTTAAGTACGTACACAAAAAAGATTATAGTAAATTGGAAGCTTGATCAATTAACTATTTTTCACGCTTTCTAATTCCTTGTACAAAGTAAAGGAAGTATTATGATGGGAAAAAATTTTGAAAAATATCCATTTTGACCATCCTTGAGTACAAGGATGAAGGTCAAAATAAGTTTGGACTAGTTTCAGTATGACATCTGCACGTATGTATCTCGTATAACTAAAAAACCATTAGCCGTAGGAGGTTGAAATTTTGGATTTAGGACTTGTTGTATCATTTAGTTGTGCACCTCCCCTTTTCATTGCAATTGACTGAACCAAAGGGTCCAAAAAAGCTTAAAATCCAAAAAAAAAAAAAATAGAATTTTGGACTTTTTCTTAACTGCAGCTCTCATTCTTTTCAACGATATATCCATAAGTAGTATTTCTTTTCATTGGTTCCAGAGTTAGGGTCCAATAAAAGTTTAATTTTAAATTTTAACAATTAAAAAAAAAATTTCAGAAGTTATTAATGAAATAAACTTTAGGTACTTTTCATTAAAAAAAAAAAAATATGTGTTTGTCATTTAATAGGGGTACAAGGAAATCATGTGGTGTCCACATCAGATTTTTTCAAGAAAGGTTTATTATTTTATAATGTCTGCCTATGTACTTATACTATACATGCAACAAATGCCTATATATCACATACATGTGCCTGTATATATATATATATATATATATGTTACTACAGTATGCCTGTATACTATATTATACGATTCACAAAGAGGCGGAGAGACGAAAAGAATTTCAGAACGTGTTCTAAAAACAAAAACACACTTATAACTTCGTCTTCTAGTTACAGTTAGTTAAATATTTCTCCCTATTTATTCCAACAGAAAAATTTTTAACAACGTAACTAATGACACATTTCTATAGAAGGCAATTTACAACAGTAATTAACAACGGAAATAAAGAACAAGTACGATTGTAGTTCATAATTTACTACGACTTTGTTTTCATAAAAATAAATAAATAAATATATATTTACATATAAATCCGATATGGATATCATAAGAATTCTTTGTCTGTCTATTAAATAAGATATACACATTCTTTTAAAATGAAAAGTACATAAAATTTTATTTTATTAATAACTTCTAATATTTTTTTCATATATATATATATTTTATTGTTATTATTGAATTATTATTTATTGTTAAATTTTTTTTTCAGATCAGAAATTAATAAATCAGTTTATTTAAATTAAGAAAAAAAAGTTAAATAAAAAAAGGAGATGAAGTCTGATTCGAATTGATGTGCCTTCCCCTCGTAAGATCATAATATTTCATTAAACTTTTATTTGGCTATAATTCTGGAACCATGAAAATAAGTACCACTTATGGTACATCATTAAAAAGCCCTAAATGAGAGCTTATTATTACTGCAGTTAAGAAAAATTTCAAAATTTGGTTTTTTATGGATTTGGGTTTGTTTTGGTCAATTTTGGTTCAGTTGATTGCAATGAAAAGGGGAGGTGCACAACTAGATGTTACAACAGTCTTAAATCCAAAATTTCAACATCCTACGGCTAATGGTTTTTGAGTTATTCGAGATACATATGTACGTACAGACGTCACGCCAAAACTAGTCAAAATGGGTTTAGGAATGGTCAAAATGTATATTTCAGTTGAAATCTGAAAACCGAAATTTTTCGCGATCACAATACTTCCTTTACTTCGCACAAGAAAGTAAAACTAAAGTATCAAATGCTTTGAACAATTACAGAACCACACACAATAAAGGAAGGCCAATTTTTTTCTCCAAAATTACTAAAAATATGATATGCTTGTTCTTAATTTTTTTCTCATTTATTAATGGAATAATTTTCATATTTTACAAATTAATCGTGTTACAATGCGATTTTAGTTTTCAATTATTTTTTAAAAACGTTGTTTCATTTAAAATATGCTTTTATACCACTGCTATATGCAGGGATATTTTAGTGACAATACTTAACAGCTAAAAGAGAGGATAACATAAAGTGCAGTAAAATAAAATATTTAAAGGTAATTTTTCATGGAAAGGAATTTTTTTTTATGGTTTGGGTTACTCTGAACGATAAATATTCATTCCGTACGATTCCATTCAGAGGAACGGAAAATAGATTTTTTCCTTTAGTTCTGCCTTCTCTATTATGCATTAATACATTGCTCCGTGCTATTCAAAAGTAGAATCATTCATATTTAATAACTTTTTCTTCCTGTGCTCAAGAAAAAAATAAAATATATAGAGACACATCTTGCCCGATGGCCAGTATACTGTAATATGTGAAAGAAGACAGTCATACAACTTAAAAGCTAAAGGCTGTTCATTAGTAATTTTATTTTATTGTTTATAATACATACTACTTAAATAAAACGCTGGGGTTGAGAGAACTTAAAAAAATACAAGGTAAAGAGAATAAGTTTGATTATTCACATTTGTTATGATTAAATGAATATTAATAATTTTTTAAATTTATGTATAAAGAGCTACGGCTAAACTGTTATTAAAATAAACTAGAAAACTAGCTTACACTCAAAAAAATACAAAAATATTACTTTTAATCTAAAACTAGGACCTTTGAATTAATGATCTGAAAGAAAGTGTAGAAGTAGCTATAAAACATTTAGAACATCTTAGAACTGATACATTGAACTAAACATTTAGAACTGATACTTGAAAATTTAACTTAAAAAAAAATTGCATTAACCTTGATACTAACGAAAGTTCCTGTACATGAATGAAATTTAAAGGATGGGATTAACCGTTTACTGTTCTTATAACTGAAAACATTTTTGAATAGATTTTTAAGAAACAAAAATTTTAAATGCTTTAAATATTGGTCTCTATTTTTGTTCGGCAATGAAATATCACAACTGATAAGGTAAGTTTGAAGTAAGGTAAGTTTGAGGAAATACTTTATCAAAATTAATTAAGTAAATTTTCTAATTCTTTAATTCATGTTTGTTGCATATATTAATTAAAACTATCATTTCTAATTGTTTTAATTTTGATAATTTTTTTGGTTTTCTATTATGAACTAGATATTCCTTCATTCTATTAATTCCGTTCTTTTAATCAATGCATACTTGTACACACATTTTACAATTTTGATGTTTCATGGCTCTAAAACAGAAAAAATCTTGATTTGTTATTTTTGTCATGATAAAAGTACTTTTCCTCTATTGTATTCTATTGTAACCGAGAAACTAAACATACTTCATTTATTTAACCCATTGATTCTCAAACTTTTTCGCCACAACCCACATTGAGAATTTAACATTTTCTAGCGCCCTCCAAAATTTGTAAACTTACCATCTGTTAAAATTAATAATCGCAATTGCTGTCTTTAAAGCTAGATCAAAACTCTTTAATTTCCATATTTATTTGTGTCAATAAGTTATTTAGCTTGGGAGATATGCTTCATTAAAGACAAAAGTGGTATTTTCTCTTTAGAGTGGAATATTTTGGTTCAGAAAAATCGTAGACATAAAAAAAAAGAAGAAATTAAAGCTGAAGTCTTAAGCTTTTAAACGAATTTAATACAGTTTACTGAAAAAATTTCGTTTCCCCCATGCACTCGATCAAACACGAAGAAAAACTTCAAATTTTTAAAACTTTTCTTCTCACTGATTTTGTTTTAAATTTGATGATTTTTTAAAATCTGAAGTATACTATCAAAAAATAAAATATTTAAGCTTTAATTTATCTTTTATTCATCTCTCTAAGCTACGCTCAGTACAAAATTGAAGTAGTTTAAATGCATAAATACAATCATTTTTTGTCATAAAATATAGATAGATGTCCCTTTAATTTTTTGTACTAGTGTAGTAGACATTTAGTTTTAGTTTGAAGTATCAGGAAAACATGATTTTTGCCTTTTTTTTTTAATCAGCCATCAGCCTTTCTAGACTGCCTGAACGCCGCCAATTTTCTGTGGGCCTTCTACCACCTCTCTGAAGGCCTCCAGCACTCACAAGGGGGTGTTATCGCTCTCTTTGAGAACGATTGATTTAAGCGATCCCAAGATATTTAAATTTTTTTTTCTTTCCTGGCAACACAACTATATAGAGATGCTGCAAAATGAAAGTATGGAAACCAGTCAAAAAATGAAGTATGGGTTTTATTTTA
>JAAAKQ030086659.1:11743-21770 GCA_010016005.3 Zanna intricata
GCAACACAACTATATAGAGATGCTGCAAAATGAAAGTATGGAAACCAGTCAAAAAATGAAGTATGGGTTTTATTTTATTTCTCAATGTTTTATGACCCAGGGACCCCAAAAAACGAAACAAAAAAAATTTGTGAAGTAATGATCGTACGTACACGTACTTATGTACTTTGGCATATATGAAGCATAATACCTTTTGACTACATAAACCAATTTCGATGAAATTTTTTACAGACTCGTGTGTATGGAGCAATTTGGTTGTAAAATTTTGGGATCAATATCTCCAGAGGGTGAGGTTTATTTTTGTGGATCAATTTTTTCAAAAATTTGCGAACATAGCTGCTCTTTATATGCAGCTAAAATTTTTTTATAAAAACATTTGCCACAAAATTCCTCCTTCCCTAAAAATCTAAAAAAAGCATTAAAATAAATTCGGTTAAAAAAGATAGAGATTTTTCTAGGAATAATAGTAGTGACTATTATTCCTAGAAATAGTATTATTCCTATTATTTTCTATATATATCATCAAATGCTAATTTGATAATGTTTGATTATTTATTAATTACAAGCAAACAATATAATTAACCACATTTTTTGAAATTGATATCAAGATAATGGTGGAGGTGATCGTTCATTTGAAATGTAATTATTCGGAAATAGTTTGCAGAAAAATAATTTTTAATTATGATGTAAAAATTGTGAAATAAATTAACAGACATAAAAGTCAACATACATTTGTATTAAAAGTAAACATGTTACTTTTTTACTTTAATTGTAAAATAAGTTTCAGACTTTTATCTGAAAGGTTTCAGTTTTGAATCCTAATGTGGTTTGCTTTTTCCAGGGCTATTATCCTGGAACAGGATAATAGCCCTGGAAATGTTATAATGTAGAATGTCCTTATCCAGGTCATTCCACATAATATTATTAAAGTATTATGTTATTTAATTTTACGTTTCATTTAGTTTCAATAGTGATTTTGTTTCTAGATATTTTCTAATATTGAAAAGGTTCTTGTTTTGGTTTAAAATTAAAAATTCAATATACTTTTCAAGTTTTATTATTTATAAAATTCGAATTTCTTAAACTTTTCTTTATGATTGACTAATGCTATGTAGATTTCTCAGAATTAAATTGTTTACAAATTTTATTTGCTTACTGGTAATTTAACAATGTTATTGTACATTCAAACCTAAAAAATTGTACGATGCAAAACAAATATTTTGTGATTTATAATAATTTTATAAAAAGATTATTAAATATACATACATGTTGAACCTATTGTATTTAATTTCAGGTCAAAAATTTTATGAAATCATCATAATTTCCTTTTTATAATTTATGACTGAATTTCAGTATGATCTTATTTTATCTTTTTAGCAGAAATCAGGGCAACATTTTTTGCCAGCTATAACTAAAAAATGAAGCATTCTGGTTCCATGTTTATATGAACCTTTTTCTTCATTTTTCTTGTTAAACATATTCTGAAATTCTTTCTGTTTCTTTGAGAGAAATTCTCCATATATGTACTTATATATATTAACTAATCAATAATTCAGTTTAGTTTAATTCAAGTACTGTAATCATATTTATTCTTTCAGGTATAATAATGTCAGCAGTTAATAGAATGTACAAAGTTTATCAGTGGGCTGGGTATGATGATTTAAAAAAAGTTACATTTACTTTGGTATTTACAAATACCTTAAGTTTTATTTTAATTTTTTGCTGTATTATTTATATATATACAAACTGGAATGACAAAAACTTAGTAATTTTTAAACTATTATCAGCGAAAGATGCAGATGGTTTATTATGTGTGTTCATAACTTCATTACAGTTTATTTTTCTGAAACATAAAACAAAAAATATGTTTGGTGTAATTACTAAAAAATTTGAAGTAATTGAAAAAAGTAAAAGCTTACTTGAAGAACAACAATTTATCATCGAAAAATATGAAACATATCAAAATAGTTTGATGAATAAAGTCTGTTATTTAGCCATTTCTTGGGGATTTATTTTTATATTTTTGCCGCTATCTATATCTGTATATGTAACCTTTGATGGAGGATTAAATAATGTAAATGTGTCTGATCTACTGTTACCACTTCAAGTCTGGTATCCAAAAAATTACAAACCGATACACATGTATTTTATCATTTATATAATTGAAACTATTATAATACTTAACGTATTGGCACATCTGTATGTACTACTTAGTTTACTATTTCTTTCTTTTCAAAAACTTATTACCGGATCTAAATTACTTTGTAATTCTTTAAGCAATATTAATAACATAGCTTCTGCAAAAAATGAAACAAAGAAAATGATGTTAAACAAAAATTTAAAAGAATATTTACAATTCTTGGTCTCTGCACATTGTATCCTTTACAGGTAAGACTGAACAATAATTAAAATTTTTTCTTTGTTAAATGAAAATGAATAACTTATACTTATTAAAAGTATTTTTTGCATTGGTTTTAAAATTGGTACATTTTTTATTGGGCAGAAGTTTTTTCAATTAAAAAAAAAAATGTGATTGTAAAATAACAGTATATTAAATGCACTTCATATTGATCTAAAATCCTAGTCCTTTTACATTTTAGTTCTGTAATGGTTTGAGGTAGATCTCTCTTTATATCCTAGCAGTAGTTAAACAGTAATTTCAGATACCATTTATAGGTTGATTTTCTCATAATAGATATTTCCTGGTGAAAGTGTTCTCTATGTTCTTGACTCACAGATTCAATAATGTTGGGAAAAAATTTCAAATGCAAATGTAAGAAATAAATTCAAAGATATTTTTTATCCAAGTTCATTGTAGTTTTAAAAGATCTCACTTGCAAGTGGACTGTTATTTAATTTCAGGGTCTCCTAGGAAGTTATTTATAATATTTTGGAATGATTTTCATACAGATACTTCAATTTCATTCAAAATTTCTTAAAATATATAGCTTTCATTTTGTTTTTTGTAGTTTTCTTATTTGTAAACCAACAAGTTTGCCTTCATTTATTTTAGGTCACTTGTATTTGGGAACTTGTCTTTCATAAACTGGAATCAGGGAACATTAACTTTCAATGGACTATCAAAATTTGATATTAACCTGAAAGTTCTAGGTCACGAGCCTGCAGAAATAAAAGGATAAGCAATAAATTACAAGTCATTGATGAAATGTTAAAATCAGAAAGAAAATAAGTAAAAAATTTCTGTTCATTTAACTACTAGTGTATAAATGACTAATGTCTAATCCATAATATTCTGTCTGATTTATCATCTGGGTGCAATAAATAAACTAAAACTATAACTATTATGAAATAAATCTATTTATAATAATATTACTAAATTCTAAGGGCTTATGTTCATGGAGACCTTACTCCAGCATTGCACTTCCTAAAATAAAAGAAGGGCAGTTAGTAAAATTGTGACTTAACATTCCAAATTAGCTATCAAAAATACATAATAATTGAAAAAAATTGAACTTCAAACAAAATCATAACATGACTGACCAGTGTAATTAAAACTATTAGAACATGAGAATCATTCTTCTTACAAAATTTTTTGTTTCATTTCCTTTTTATTAATTTATTGTTTCTCTTTAATTGTTTCTTATTTAATTAAGTTTTGTTTCATGGATTAAGAATCAACCTGATTCTGGAAGTTTTTATTATTTCATAGATACTGTTTTTTTTTAATTATCTTAATTTATATGTATCAAATGTATCCTTTAAAATACTCGTATATGGAGGATATTAACAAATAAAAAAAAAATCATGTTTTACAGAAGCACACATATGCGCTTCACTATGTATGTATTAATTATTGAAATATGTCATAAGAGTTTAATATATTATTCAAACTTTGTTGTATTTATTTTCATAATACGCATTAAATTCTGTGATACAATTATGATATAAAAGGTATTACTAAACAATATTATATAAGTTATATAAGAGTTATTTAAACAGAATTAATTTAATTTTTATGATAATGAAAATAAATCTGTATTCTTTACTATCTGATTTTCCAGGGATATCAAAGTAATAAATGAGAGTTTATCAGCCATAATTACACTTGCTAATCATTCTTTTTGTTTTCAATTGTGTACCTATCTTTGGTGTATGATGGAGGTAAATATTTTACATAATATATTTATTTAATGATAGCAATATTAAAAAAAAAAATCCTTTTTGGCATGCTGGAAGGTGGAGATAGATTTCACCAGTGTTAAATAGGGATAAAAATGATTTCCACCTTAAAGTTAAGAAAAAATTCAAATTTACTCAATATGACAATGGTTACATGAGGAAAAAGTTTCACATGTTCAGCATAAAAGCCCCATCTTACAATTCCAACAATACTTTGGTCATCCCTTGTCATAAAGGTTAGTCATATAAAAATTGTTTCAGACAAAAAATGTTTAGAGAACTAAAGACCACTTTACTATACTGAACTATACTGTGCTTATTAAAGGAGGTATGATTTTTTTTTGGTCTTCGAAACCCCATTTTTTCCACCTCCTGGCCAACAGTCAGTGATATCAAAAAACTTTACTTACATAAGATTTAGGTCCTTATGCAAAGAATTGGAAGAACTTTAAATTAATTTGATATTTCACTTATTAAGAAAGTTATATCAATGTTTTGTTTTATTCTAAAAAAGGCTCTCCCCATTTCCACCCCCAAGGTCCGATTTTGCCCATTAACGATCTCGAACGGATATTAGTTCATAATATTTTAATATCAATTTGAAAGTGATTGGCACAAAATTATGGCAGCTAATATTAATATTATGGCAGTTAATATTTTGTTCGGTCCTGAAAAAAGTTTTCGTTCCAATCCGGCCTGGAGGCAAAAACTGTTGGCCACACCTGTTGTAGGAACTATGGATAACAGAACATTTTTTGGGATGGCCTACACAAATCCTGTAGGTTTGTACCTAGACTCCAGGGATATCATGATATTTTTTGGAGAATATCCTGGGTATCATATATAGTCATCCATCAATTGTCATACGGATAACGTTGTGCTTTCTGGGGTAACCATAGTTCCAGGATTTGCTCTGATATACTTTTTATGTAATTTTATTCTCAACTTCTCTGACTGAGTGGTAAGATTTGGTTCACAAAGAAAGTAATCTTTAAATGTTAATTCTTAGAAATATAACCATATTATTTAGTATTGAAATTTTAAACACAAAAATAAGTTGTTCATATAATTCAACTAAAACAGAATGGTAATTTTTTTATATTTCAGATAGACAGTATTCTAATAAAATTTGCCTTCTTTTGCATGATACTATGTTCAAGTGTCTTACTGTTTTTGTACTGCTTTATTGGACAAAAAGTTATTAATGAGGTAAATAAAAAAACATTCTATTTAAAAAAAAAAAAAAAATTAAAAGCCAACAAATAGGAAAGAGATGAATTGTTTATTGAATATTTGAAAATATGCTTTCAGAAATAGTTTTATAATTGTAGTTTTATTGTTTAATCCTTTTTAAATTTTATTGGTACCAGGGACTTGTCTGGGAGCCCACCAGGCTGGTCTAGTGGTTAACGTGACATCGCAAATCAGCTGATTGCGAAGTCGAGAGTTCTAAGGTACAAATCCTAGTGAAGATAATTATTTTTATACAGATTTGAATACTAGATCATGGATACTGGTGTTCTTTGGTGGTTGGGTTTCAATTAACCACACTGGATTTGAATACTAGATCATGGATACCGGTGTTCTTTGGTGGTTGGGTTTCAATTAACCACACTTCTCAGGAGTGGTCTGAGACTGTGCAAGACTACACTTCATTCACATTCATACATATATCATCCTCATTCCTTCGAAACTAGCCTATGGTAGTTCCAAAGGCTAAACAGAAAAAAAGAAAAAAAGGGACTTGTTTTGAAATGATTTAGATACCTGTTTAAAGTGTGGTCATGCAGAAATATAAAAAATACATACAAGCAATTCTTTCTGCAACAGAAAAAACCTTTGTTCAGCAATGTACAACTTAATACGAACATAGATGTTACTTAATAAAAAGTAACTACATTAAGAAAAAAACCATACAGTACAATTTGTGAATATCTAGTAATTAATATGCCCTCCTTTATTCTTAATAACTACTTCACATACACAATTTGGCATCGATTCAAGTACTACAGATTACTTTTCTCTTTGTCTTGAAATCATACCAATATTATTAGTGAGATCAATTTAATTGACTGTTGGATATTAGCCAATGTATTTTCATCTGATGCTTTTTAATGCATGGAACCTTTTGCCCTGAACAAAAAAAAATATGACTTGTTAGAAAACATTACACTTTTCCAGTCAACATGTGCTTTGGCCCATAAAAATCTTTTTTTCATATTAAAAGCATCAAAAAGCTGTTTTTTTTAGCTGGCTGATGAGCTTTCCACCTAACTGCAAGAAGTAGGCCACTAACTATTGTCAGATGTTCCACTGGCTGCTAATTTTTAATTTAAATCCACAGCAGATAATTTTGGATTAAGTTTAATTTTTCTTACTAGTAACTGATCCATGTTGGACTAGTTTTTCTTTTACAGCCACACTTAGCTTTCCTTTGAGGTGAAAAGAAACCGGTTTCTTTAAATGTCTTTAAAATAGCATTTACTGTCCCTCACCACACTCAAAAGCTATTTGTCATTGTCATACTGGTACGCTTAGAAACAATATCTGAATGTTTTCTTGGAGTTATGTCCATTATTGTATCTTCAAAACATATTGGACAAAAATGATGAAAATATGATTTTTTAATAAAAAATGAAATGGACTTTCACATAATACCATTTATAATATGAAAACTGTTAACAGCTAAAGAACAATAACCTGACATAACATAGACAACTTAAGGAACGGTTGTGGTCAAGCAGTGTACCGAAGACATAGAAATTAACAAAAATTCCCTGTGTTCAGATTAAATTGCTTAAAACAGCAGTGGGAAACTGGGCACACATTTATAGATGTTACAAATAATGTGAAAATGTTACATATGACATATGCAAGTCGTGAAAATTTAATGTATTTGAGCAATTTGAATTATACAGATTCATCAAATTTGACAAAACAGTGTATTAAAAAAACAGTCTGAATACAGCTGAAATAATATTATACAGGACTTAAATGTGCTTCCTACTTATAGAGTTTTATCATTATAATGATAGAAGAAAAAGGAACAAGTCTGTAAGGCACTTCTTTTACACTTCTTATTATGCATTACAGAAGAAACTAATTTGGTCGGTCCATTTCAATATCTCAAGAGGGAACATGAATTTTCTTTTTCCAACTAGCTTATAAATGTCTGCAGTTCCTAAAAAAAACTTATACCAAAGATGTATAAACACAATTAAGGTTTCACATTTAAAATGAAGTGCTATATATTCTTATTATACTAGTGATAAATTCTGCACAGGATATCACTGTAGATTACAACCAAAGTACACAGGTGACCTTGGTGTGTTCCATGTGCAACAATAAAAAGTATTACCACTCTAAAGTTATCCATACCATCTTATCGAGGAATTTGAGAAGTGCTACTAGGTTTAAAAATTAGCACCTTTTCCAATTCTTGTTGAAGTAATGATGCAAAATACTGGTTTGTTTAATATAAATCTATCCAACAATTACTGTTCCCAAAGTTGAACTTCTGCTGTAAACAGATTCAGAGTGTACAAATAGCAGATATGTTCTCTTCTAGTAAATAAATCAGTTTTTCATTACGATCTTTGCCTTGCAGATTTTCCCAAAATAAATAAATATATATAAACATGGGAAGTGGTGTATTGTGCCCAGCAAACTCATGTATAAAGAAATAGAATTCATTACTGATACCATGCGTAAAAGGACACTAGGTTCTCTGGACATATCATGAGGATGCAAGATTCAAGACTTTTGAAACAGTTAGTGTAATATAATCTCAACTTGAAAAACACCAAGAGAGGATGCAGATGGATCAGAGATATAAGAGAGAATCTGAAGGAAATTGGCCTTACACCAGAAGATAACACAGGTAAGATAAAATTAAACAAGAAAATCAAGAACAAACGCACTCCCTTCACACTCACAGCATGAACATTTTCAACACTAGAAAGAGCACAAAGATCAAAACATATGAAAAAGTGGGAGGACCATAAGGCCCAAACAGTCTGATTGAAGAGACTTAGCATAAATTGGACTGTCTAATGTAATCATATGCAATCATAAAAGATAATAATAATAATAATATGTAATTGATTTTTATCACTTACTACTTTTATTTATCATTTATTACCCTCATTTAGTACTTTTGCAGAGGTTTTTGCTTCTTCAGAAAATTGCACTATAATTTATAAAACCAAAACAATTATTTAAAATATTAAAACTGTAGAGATAATGTCAACTATCTCAGTCGCTGAAATAAAAATAATATTTTTTTGCAATTACAATCTGTTGATGAACACTGAAGTTACAGTTTTTTGTATAATAGAATATATTTTTAATTATATAATTAAATAGTTAAGTTAAACATATTTTCTTAAGCCAATCATCATATTAACATTTTTTACAAATATATTTTAATTTTTGTTGTCTAAAATTATTCAATAAATGAAAAATATGATAACTAAAGAGGTAGTGTATTTTTATGATGCAGTTATTTGTTACTAAGTTCATATGTTTTGAGTAAGAAGATTGATTTCTGACTGAGTGAAGCAAGGTTTTGTTTTAACCTTTAGATACACTGCCTGTTTGACTTTGTGGCACAATTATGGCCAAATGGATTTTTGATTTTTATGAAATTTTGCTAAAGTTTCCTTACTATTTGGCAAAACCATTGGCAAATCTTTTGGAAACCCCTAAACCACACTAAATTTAGGGAAGTGAAGAGATCAATCCTGAATAAATCCGCCACTAGCATCACACACAATTTCCAGTTTTTCAGTCAATGGTTATGGATTATATACTGAACCACTATTACTGCTATAACCAAAATTGATTCCAACAGATATTGCATTTTGTTCTTTAATTTTAATGTAGGATCAATTTTTTTTAATTCAGTCAAAAATGAGTGTCATCTTTTGTTCATAGAACTACTGATTTAGATTATAATTCAGATCTGTTGCAGGTAGTAGTTTTTACTACACATTGTCAGAAAAGTTTTGAGAACACACTGATTTAGGCATGAGAAAGTAATGAAATTGATTTATTAATTGATTAGTTATATTTATTAGAGCAACGTTAAGATTAAACATTTGTAACAAATTTATTTTTACAGAATGATGAAATTAGAAGAAGTTTGGTGCAGAGTTCTTGGTTAAATAAACCACAGTGGTTTAAAAAAAGCATACTTATAATGTTGATTAGATCTGAAAGACCACTGGAAATAAAACCATTTGGACTTTATGTCCTTAATTTGAATAACTACACAAATGTAAGTTAACATTTCATGTTTCTGAACACAATGAACAGTAAAATAAGTAGTATAATGATATTTTGATGCTATTGTTCATAAAATTAATTTTACAAGAGGTTTAAATTATTTTCAATTTGAGCACATATTTTATCCTCTTGCCATACATTATGTTGTATTACTGCAACAAATTACATTTTAATTACACTTTTTCACTTTCCTCTGCTAAGCCACTTGTTTTCTTCCTCAGAATTCCATTCTTCGTTATTGTTCTCCAAATCATCCATCAATCTTATCCTTGGTAATCTTGATATATTTCCAGGAATTATTTTATCTGTCCCAGTACCTTTTTCTTATTACTACATATATATAATATTAAATTATCTGTCTTAAATATGTAAAAAACTTATTTTTAAAATAACTTTTACTTTTAGATCTCCTTAACTAAGGAATTGAAATATCAAATTTCATAACATAATTTGTTATTCACAATGTTAAAACATCTTCATAGAAAAAATATCTCTTAAAGGGACTAATTAAAAAAAAAAGAAAAAGTTTTACTATAATGTAGCTGATTTAATGATACTTGATTAGTAATATAATCCATTCATTTAGATACAAATGTCCTGA
>JAAAKQ030086660.1:0-14856 GCA_010016005.3 Zanna intricata
TTCCTCCCGTTAAATAACACGTCACCGAAATTCTGGGAACCCAAATTTAGCGGTTTCTTATGTTTTTTAGCCTGAAAAATTCAAATTTAAATTCATTTAACGAGAGGAACTGAAAACCGGGCGAAATCTTTCGCTACCTGTAACTAGTATAAACTATACTAAAGAATACTTGTATTTATTATGTTATTACTTGAGTTCATGTTTTCTTGACGTTGAACGTAGCTTACTTAATAAAGAGCACATTATATTAATTTACTTTATTATAGGAGAGAGTAAACTTTAATAAAACTGCAGCAAAAAAAGCTAATCATTTGCTTTTTTTTTTTATTTTTTATTTTAATTAAAAATTACTTTTAATCTAGAATCAGTTTCTTTTTATTTGATTAATAACATACGTCATTATTTTTAATATTGCTACCGTGTATCTGATCAAATGAAATTTCCCTTTATAGTTTATAATGAACATATCATTATTATCATACTAGGTACAGTCATTATACGTTCAGGTGTTAAATTTGGCATTAATCTTTTAAGATGTTAGATATTATCTATAATTTTAAATACGAATAAAATTTTAAATTTATAGTTATTATTTTAATAAACTAATGTTTCGGCCTTGTTTTTTATAATCTGTAGAGAAAAAGATTAAAATCTACATTTTAAAATAAAAAAAATAAGAAAATAATTTATATTTTTATATTACGCTGGTTTAAGGATTACGGTTTCAGAAATAATAAAATAAAAATAAAAAAACAAAACAAATCGATAAATTTCTCTATTTTGGTTCAGTTTTTTAAAGTTTTATAATTTAATACCATAAAATTGTATTATAAAAAACAAACTATCGAGAATTAAGCTAATAAATTCCATCATTAAAGTTGATTTTGCATTTATTAATAATTCAAGTAAATTAGAATACATAAAAAATTTAATTTCCTAATAACTACAATGAAGAGAAAATAAATCTGTAAAATTTTAAAACCAATTATATATTTTAATTTCGATTTTCATAATTTATATTTTAAGAAATAATTGTTGAATGAAATATGAAAAAAAAAAATTTAATAGATAGATGAAATGTATGCGTTTACTCATTTTTCGATGATGTATGAGTAAAATTTTAGTTTTTTAGACAGAAGTCTTCAAAATATTTAATATTTGATGTAAAATAAAATAAATACTGTGATAAGATATGTGCCAATTAATTCTCGGGAAGTCAAAATTTTTTACTTGTCTTTGTTTTCAGATTGCTTTTAAGGATTAGAAAGTAAAGTTATTTATCAAGGTGTTTTCCGTTAACTAAGTAAAGACGTTATACGTAGTTCTTTGTCCCCCTCGGAAAATGTGTTACAGTAATGCTGCTTTACGTTATAATTTCTACTTAGCTTTTCTTATCGTTATGATATATATATATGTATAAACAACTGATATTGGGCATTGCGTTGAGTTTCTTTCTCTGAAGATGCAAAGTTCATTATATAACCAATCACTGTGAAAAGAGTAAAGGTGTCATTTTTAGAGCAAAATATCATCTGAATTGCGGGTGTTTTGCCATGTTGATTTGTTTGATATAATAAAGAGAGCAACGAGAAACCATAACACGTCTCATTTTCCCTTGTATTCAAAGCATGGGTTACTTGTTATCCTTGTGTATAATTATCTCGTTTTTGTGAGCGATTTCTGTTTCCTGTAACTTATCTACAATCGTTCGGTTATGATACCCAATATATATCCATATATATTTCAGAAGCTCAATGCAAATCATTAAATGGTAAAGTGTTGATTCTGTTTTGGAAGTTTGTCAGATCTTTCGAAGGTTTGCAAGTGAACCTCTATCGCCTGGAAAAGATCTTTTGGCAGTGTTGGTTATTTTATTTTGTAGGTTGATTGTTCCAAACGTAATTCACCCTCAGTTCCTTGATTCTTTCTCTCCGGTGGTCTTCTGTGAATTATAAAACCGAAAGTCACTGGATCGTTGCTAAGGTATCTTTAGAGGTACTTCTTATTAATATTGCGAGAAAGGATTTATTCATCAGGATACGCATATCATATCCATTGAACTTAAAAAAACCTTTCCTGTGAGTAATCTCTTTATTGAATCAAATTAATTTATTTATTATATAAAATATTGTAAAAACTTGTACACACACACACACACACACACTATATATATATATATGTATATATATATATATTTTAATAATAGTTATATTAATAATAATTAAAAGAAATTATTTGGGTTAAAATGGTTGAAGTAGGAAAAGGTTAGAATTATGAAGGTGATCTTTTCTTTGTCTTCAGTAATTTGACTGGTTTGGTGCAGCTCTCCAAGATTCCCTATCCAGTGCCAGTAGTTTCATTTCGGTGTACATCCTACATCCTACATCCTAGATCCCTAGCAATTTGTTTTACATATTCCAAACGTTGCCTGCCTGCACAATTTTTCCCATCTACCTGTCCCTCCATTATCAAAGCATTATTCCAGGATGCCTTAATATGTGAGCTATAAGTCTATCTCTTCTTTTAACTATATTTTTCCAAATCTTTCTTTTTCCATTGATTTGCGGCAACACCTCTTCATTTGTCACTTTATTCACCTATCTGATTTTTAACATTCTCCTGTAAACTTATACTTTACAAATATTTATACGTAAACATATACTTTCAGAAATGTTTTTCTGACATTTAAATTAATCTTAGATGTAAGCAAATTATATTTCTGACTGAAAGCTCGTTTCGCCTGTGCTATTCGGCATTTTATAGTGAGCCGGCCTCCGTAGCCGAGTGGTAGCGTCTCGGTCTTTCATCCGGAGGTCCCTCGTTCGAATCCCGATCAGCCATGGAATTTTTCTCACACGCTACAATTCTTTCATCTCATCCTCTGAAGATATAACCTAACGGTGGTTCCGGAGGTTAAAAAAAAAAATTTTATATCTCTATGAAGGTGATAAAATAGACTGATATCTAGGGTTTAACAAGTTTTGATTTAATGATATTTACTCGAGAGGTCTATGATGCTATTTAATCATATTTATGAAGATAAACATCGTTTTATGCACTTATTAATTGATCGTTTGCCGTTAATTACTTATTTACAAATTAATATTTAAAAAATTTTTTAAATTACTTTTAAGTAATAAATTTCATACAAAAGTATGAGATCAAAGAATAGTTATTATTTGTTTTTATTTGAAAATATTTGTTACTTCAGAATTTTTATATGTAATAATTCACGAGAAAAACAACATTTTTGACGTGTATATTTTATTTTTTATATATATATATATATATATTAATTTTTCATTTAAAATTTTTTTAAACAAAACAATACAATTTTTTTAAATTAATTTTAATGATAACCTAGTAATTTATTTATTAAATTAGATTTATGGAAAAAAGATTGTTTTATGGACTCCTTTCGTGACAGATAAAGCGAACACCAACCCATAACAAATACTCTTTTGTTTTTTGTTAATAAAGAAATAATGTTTTAATTCTTACAATGTTTAAAATGATCATACAGGTATATCTTGTTTCTTTTTTCTTATAAACGTAATGTGTGTGTGTGTGTGTGTGTGTGCGCGCGCGCGCACACACACACACACACACATATATATTTATTCTATTATACTTATATATATTCTTATTATAAAAGATAAACTATTCAATTCTAATTTAATATTTCTTTCTACTTACATTTCCTAAAATTTAAGTACATATATACAAAATAACAACAATTTTTGTTTTCTTTTCTCATCTCGTAAATATAAAATTTCAACCCCTATTTAGGAGATTCTTAAATTCCCTATTAAAATCTTTGCTGATTTTTTTCTAATCTTCCCAGTTTTTCATTTTTATAGTTTACAATCTTATGAAGAAACTTGTTCTTTTATATTTTAACTGTTTTTTGTTAGATATGTTCCTTCTCTAATTTATAGCGTTTATATCTTTTAGTGTCTTGTATCTTTTAACCCTTTTAATACATTTTTGTGCTCCAAATTCCTTATGTTTTATTTTATTTTTAAACCCTTTTCTTTGTTTTATATCTTAAAATAATAATAATAATGTTTAATTAAAATAAAAAATTTTCTTGTTTAAATTTTTTTGTAAATGTAACAGTAAATTTTTTTTACAATTTTTTCTTTTTCTTTTTAATATATTAAGAAAAACAATTTTATACAAAAGATAAATAAATATATCAGTGATAAATATATTATAATAATTAAAAGATTAATTCCTAGAAAGAATTTTTTTTAATTTTTAACATGAAATGCACTTTTAAAATAAATATGATTAAAAAACAAGGTTCGTTATATTGTAAAAGCAACCGGTTAATTCTTTGAATTAACTGTAATCTAGCAAAATAATTTACTTGTTTTTTTTTTTTTAAATCTAATTTATTATTCTGGTAGCAACATTATACTCTAGTTTAAGTGCTAGACTATAAAACAATTATGAGGGTGCGTGATGTACAAGTCAGTGTTAATACGAGGTTAAAGTCAAGTGTTGAACTGCATTTTAGTTCCTTGTTCCTGGTCCTTGTATCACACTATTAGTAAACACATTTCATTTTTCTAGTAACCGTTTTCTTGATCGTCTATCTTAATTATTATATAAATGATTAAATGATAATACGTTAAAAAAAAGTATAAGTTCAAAGAATTCTAATGACTCGTGCTATTATTTATATTTATAAATATAGTGTGTTTAATAAATACAAAAAAAAAAAAACAAAATGAAGTACAATAAAATTTTCTGACGTCATAAACATCTTTCATGCAACCGTACTTTGTTATTGTTGTTATTATTTATTATTATTGTTACAAACCAGTTTTTTAACGAGGTAACTTTTAACTTTATTGTACTTAGTTATATTCTGTTTACTTCACGGAAAAGGTTTCATAGTAAAGTGTTCAGAAATCTAACAAGAGAAACATACAATTCTTTTGTTCTTAATGAACAAAAATTCCTATGATATTTCACCTACTATTAACGATCTAAGTATGAATAAACATATATACAAAGAGGAAAATTAACGATAATAAATGTGAATCGTAATCGTTTTTTGTTTGCAATAATGTTCATCCAAAAATTCCTAAAACCTTTGGGCTTATATGAATTGCTTTTTTCCATTACTTTATAGAATTTTAAATAAAATTTCAGTTGTAAAATTCTCCAAATATCTTCATTGTTAGATGGGCATTGAAGCTTTAAACATATCGTTTTTTTTTTTTTTTATCTTCAGTCATTTGACTGGTTTTATGTAGCTTTCCAAGATTCCAGTGCCAGTCGTTTCATTTCGGTTTACCTCCTACATCCTACATCAATTTGTTTTACAAATTCCAAACGCTGCCTGCCGGCACAATTTTTAAAGAATCATATTTCATGAAGAATTTTTTTTTTTTTAACTATTAAATTGTTAAGTAAATAATAGATACGTGCAAAAAAATAATAAACTGTAGGTTTTTTTGATTTTTAAGTTATAAAAAAAAACAAATGTGATTAGTTTTTCTTCAAATATCAGGGATTTAATAGAAAATTTTTTATAATTTTCGTAAATAGACGAATGACGTAAATTTTTTTTTTAATAAGTGATATCTATTTACCGTATACTATAATAATTAACAATAGGTACGTATTTAAATTGCTAAGCTGCATTTTATTTTCATATTAATTCTCCATTCATGTAAAACTAGATTTTTATAATTGGGCAGTAGTATCCATTAAAAAAATGAACAGTTGTAGCCATATCATGTTAGCCTATGATCTTGATGTGTAACCGTTTTACTGAAATTGCGTTTTGGATTAAAATTTCACTCTCATTTTGGCAGAAAAGTTTGTTTTTTGATAAACTAACCGAGGATATATTTTTATCGATATATTTCAAGTTACGAAAATGAAAACAAACAGCTTTTGTAAAAAGGTTTACTATCAAAAATATTGAATTAAATTTTTTGATATTAGATCAGTTGATTCAGTAAAAATGATCTGCGTTATTTATTGCTATACAGATATTTTTAATGTGCATAATATATTGTGTTCATTATCTGGTAACACTCCCGTTATGAAATTTCCTCAAGAAGTGTGCAAACCCAACTTTCCCAAAATTGTTGTAATTTTACAGGTGTGTAGTGCTTCATGGTTTTGTTTGACAAATAAAACTAATAGGTTTTTTATCAGAATGTTTTATGATTTTTTTTTTTTCATGTGTAGACGTAATTATATGTAGATATGTGAATGATTTTGTGTTAAACAAGAAGGCAGATAAACATATATATCCCGATAAGTTGTTAGGTTTGTGAGGGGAAACGAAAAAGAAGCGAAATGTTTTTTTCGAGTCATTTTTAAAAAAGTAAAAATATTTGAATGGATTTTTTCAATTAATATAATTCAACATTTTAGAACCATATCGTCTAAAAATTACAAATACCGTTTACGGTGATTTATGAATAATTATAAATTTTACATACAGATTTCTTCTATTTTGTAATTTTAGTAAAATTACAATTACAATTTTACTATTTTGTAAATTTAGCAATTTTCAGAATTTGTAATATTTTATTTAATTTGGATATGAAAATTAACCAAAATTTTAACTATAAAAATACCGTTATACGATTGATCTTTATTAAGTTTTAAACACAATTAAAAAACTAAATGAAAGACATTTATTATTAAATTTATATCTTATGTATAAAGTCGAAAGTTTGTATGTTTCGTATCACTCGAGAACGAATTGACCTATTGCTTTCAAATTTTCAGGATACATTCATTTTATTCCAGGGAAGATTTTAAGTCATAGATTGAGATCTTAGCCCCCTTTGGGGGTAAAGTTTTCAATTAAAGTTATTTATTAAAGAAAAAAAAAATTAATCTTTTTACTTTACTGTTTTATTTCTGTCACTATTGCGTCAGAGGTTTGTGTCATTATTTTTTTGCTTTCCAGGGAGGCTGAAGTCTTGAATTAAAGATATTCATTAAGGAAAACTAGATTAATCCTTTTACTTTATTATTATATTTCTGTCACCATGGGAAAAAAATAAGTTATGAATTTTTCATCGTCAAATATGTGTGTACTTTTTTTACCATATTTATCATTACTCTCCAACCGGGCTGGTCTAGTAGTGGTTAACGCGACATCGCAAATCAGCTGATTTCGTAGTCGAGAGTTCTAAGGTTCAAATCCTAGTAAAAAGGTTATTTTTATATGTATTTGAATACTAGATCGTGGATACCGGTGTTCTTTGATGGTTGGATTTCAATTAACCATACTTTTCCGGAGTGATCGACCTGAGATTGTACAAGACTACACTTCATTCCAATTCATACACATCATCCTCATTCATCCTCTGAAGTAATACCTTACGGTAGTTCCGGAGGCTAATAAGAAAAGAAAAGTTGTTATTAATCTTTTTTTTTTTTTTTTGTAATTTAGTTTCTTTTTCAAGTTTGAAATAAGGCCTAATAAAGCCTGAATACTTTAATTGTTCACATAAGGACTATTCCTTTTTCTTAGGCTATTATTTTTACTTTTCTTTCCTTACGACGATTCCTATGTATTAATTTAATTTACAGTATGAAATATTTGTTAATTTTAATTTTTCAGTCCGATTTTTAAATATCTTTCTAAAAGATTCCCAATGATTTTATTTAAATTTATTGACAAGTTTTGTTATATTTATTTTGACTGGCGAAATAGACTATTGTAAAGTTTGTTTTAATTAGTACTTGTAATATTTATTCCTATAATCATTTCTGTCAGATGTAGTCTTGCATGCGCGCTCGCCGAAACGCTTATTGTATATGTAACGGTTTCATGTTTATTATTTGTGGACTATTACATTTCTGTATTTGTATTCCGCTTTTCAAACACTATTATTTGATCACTTAATGAAATATCAGTTTAAAAACATCGAATAAAACGGTGTATTTAAAATATATATATATATATCATCACACTTAATGACGCTAAAAAAACTGAAATGAATCGATTGGTATATATTTCATGAGCCCACCGGGCTGGTCTAGTGGTTAACGCGACTTCGCAAATCAGCTGATTTCAAAGTCGAGAGTTCTAAGGTTCAAATCCTAGTAAAGGTAGTTATTTTTATATGGATTTGAATACTGGATCGTGGGTACCGGTGTTCTTTGGTGGTTGGGTTTCAATTTAACCACACTTCTCAGTAGTGGTCGTCCTGAGATTGTACAAGACTACACTTCATTCACATTCACGCATATCATCCTCATTCATCCTCTGAAGTAATACCTTAAGGTAGTTCCGGAGGCTAAACAGATAAAGATAGAGTGGTATATATTTCATGAAAATCGATGAACCCTTGTGTAATTACAATCACCTAGAAATAGATACCCAAATATCAAACAGTATGTTTTTTCTGAAGTATCCTAACAGATCAGCTATTCAGCGTGCGTACACATACATACACACATGCACGCACGCACTTATAATTAGTCTAACTAATTAATGATACCTTTTTCCTTTTTTTAATCTTGAAAAATTTATTTCTTAAGATATTAAAAATTCTGAAACTCACTCAGATCAAATTCAAAATACAAACTTTTCAGATGAATGTAAGGAACGCTAAACGATTTTAACGGAGATAGGCAGTTTATTTCAAAATTTATATAGATGGTAGAAATTTTTTTATGGTATTTAGAGATTGTTTAATTCCAGGTTTTGTTTTTAATTTTGTATGATTTTATTTGTGTATCAGTAAATATAGTTTGGTTTCGATGTATTTTCACACCGTTTGCGTAAAGCCCTTGTCCTCATTGGAATTAAGCCAGTGTTAATATTGAAAAAAAAAGTATAATATTTTAACAGTTTTAAAGTGTCTTAAAATAAGTAACTTAAATAAATGTCTTTTTTTTTTCATGTACTAACATATATTTCGTAAGTTTTTATTTTTTTGATTTGATAATGTAGATTTAATTTTTTTTTATGTATAGTAAATATGCTATTTTAAAATTATAATTATACATTTTATTTTAGTTTGCAAGATCAATAGGAAATAGACCTAGACAATGACATTCACAGTTAACAAAAAAGGTGAAAAAAAAAAAAAACAGAGTTGTCAATGACATTTTAGTATTTAAGAATGTTCTTAAAAATCATGAATTTTTAACAATAAATAAAGAAACAAATTATTCTATAGTAGGCCTACTTGATGATTTAATTCGTGTTGTAGTCGTTTATTAATAGCTTAGTTAAACCCCTTGGGGTTGCCAAGTCCTTGTCATTGTAATATTGCAAAACATGCACGGTCGACCCTGAATATCTCTTCTTCCGCTATTTTTTTTCTTATGCTTCCTTTATGATAGCGTCTACGGCAGTAAAACCTCAACCTCGGTGTCTAAGGTACCTTGTGAATGGGATGTGGAACCGTCTTATGTGATAAAATTGATATCGTTCGTGGATATTTTAATAGGAGAGATAATTCTAGGACAACCGCACTAGTTTTTATGATTTAGTTGATACATTATAATTTATTTGATATGGTATTATTTTAATTTAATTCTTTTCTGTTATATTACACGTTATTATTTTATTCTATCTTTTTTATTACTGTATAATAATATTACCAATAACGTTATTAAAGCCCACACTTTTTTTTTTTAACATTTTGTAATATCTAGTTAACCATTTCATATTATTTTTATTCTATTTTACTCATACGCGATTCATTTAAAATTATTTTTATATTAATGTAACAGAATAAGTAACAAAATGAATTTTATATGCTTATACAGGTGAGCTAAATCTAATATAAAAGGAAATAAGTTTATGAATATTTAGATAATGTTAGTAAAAAAATATATATCTCTTAGTATAAGAAATATTATGTATTCCTTTCCTGGTGTTTTTACGTTATTGAATTTATTTCATTTCTTTAATTTATAATAATATGGTATAACCTAATGTTCGTATGTGGGTGTTATTTGTGTTCCTTCTTGTGCACGCAAGCGTATATGGATATCTATTAAATAGCAAAAGTTATATCCTTGAAATTTTATTCAAATGTTTTATTAGATCTGAGATTTTTCAATATATTTTATTATTTAAAATTTTATTTAACTTGTTTTCCTTTTTTAATCGTCTCGATTATTAAATGAGTAGTATCATCTCCTATTATAAATCTAAATCCCGGATTTGATATCCGTCAAAACATGGATTTTAATGACGAGATAAATTTTAACTAGAAAGATAAATTATAGGTAAATACTTTACTAGATAGATAAATTATATACTAAAACTAAGGAAAATTATTTATTTTTGATCAATAGATCTTTTTTTTTTTTTTTTTTTTTTTAATTTAAAACAAATGTGTATAATTCATTTTTATCATTAGATTTTAAGATGAATTATAAATTCAGCTATATCTGATAAGCCTTTTATTCTCTCTTTTGAGTTTTTTCTCCGACGTTCCGATAGGAAATAAATTACTAACTGTAACTTCCTTTTTCATAAGCTCCAATAATGATAAGGCTGTCCGATTGGTTGCTAATTCTGTTAGTACGATTTTTCGGATGATACTATGGCAGCATCAAACAACACAACTATTTTTAATTTTATTCAAAGAAGAAAGAATAAAAAAAATCAAAATAAAAAGATGAAGGGTGGTGATCATTCCATATAAATCCTATTTGAATAGTTTACCGTCTTACTTAGGGATAGATTTCATGTATTAGACTAGGTAAAAAATGCTTCCAAAACTTACTTGTCTAATCTTAGATAAATAAAAAATGAGAAAATGGGATAAAAAGATAAAAGAAAAAATTATACATTTCACAAGTTTTTTAAATAATTATAGATTTGTTGTAATTAACCCCGGTGATCTAAGTACGCCAGTATATGCACATTCAGGTTCATTTGAAAGTATTTTACTCACTTAATGAATTCTAACCAACATCAGGTAATATATCAGTAACAATTTTGATTATTCAATAAATAATATTTTGTACATTTTGTAACGCAGTGAAAGATATTATTTAATTATTTTTTTAAGGAAAAAAATAAAAAATAAACAGCTTAAAATTAAGTTCAAAGAGAGGTACTGGGTAGACAGAAGGTAGCAATTATTTATCGAACCAAGAGTTATGTACTAAAATTCTGAAACTTATTTGGACCTACAGGATCCAGCTATGAGGTTCTAAAAACGAGAGTTTCATTGATATCGTTCAGCGATTTCAGATTAAGTTATTTAGAACAGAGGCGTCGTGATTTAAAAAAAAAAAACACTGAGATACATGGTTATCTGGGATTACCAAGCATTAAAGAGGAGATACCACGATTCAATACCGAATACAAAATAACACTGAACAGTCGTTTGAGCTAGCTCGCATTTAACCTCTTAAAAGATGTTGGTTGCTTAAAACGGCTTCTCGTATTGGATTTGTAAGGATCCTCAAGAATTTGGATAAATCCACCACTACACTGGAACATTATGGTTCGTCAAAATATCTCGTTCTGTTTCGCAGTTTAGTTTTGTTTTCATCTTAATTATTTATCTTTAATTTTTTCTTTTTTCTCTTTCTGATATTTCTTCGTTTGGTTCTTTTTTTTTGCGATTCTTTCTGTAACTATAAGATATACTTATTATGTTATGGATTTGATCAATGTTCGTTATACTCAACAGTGGTATTTAATTGTTTATCTTTAACATATGTTTGAATGTACTCTATAAGATATGCACAAAAGTGTATGTATTTACAATTCTTGAGAGACCTCGCTCTACTTGTCCGCTTAATTGGGACTGATTGTAAATAAATTAAAAAAAAACTTTACTGGTAAAACACTTTTTTTTCTTTTCTTCTAATTTAATTGAAAATAAAATAGTATTATTTTTATTACATACTTCAAAAACAACAGATTCTCAATTCGACTCCAATAGATTTCCTTTTTCTTAACTTAACTTATTATTTTAACTTTATTATTCAATAAATGAAATAATTTTTTTATTGCGGAATCTTTTCTGGTGGTCTCAATTTATGGTTTTCCACATAATAAAAGGGATTTTATTCTTTTTTTTTTTTTTACGAAAAATTATTTTAAATTTAATTATTGTAAATTTTTGATAACTTGATAACAGTTTTCTTTATTTTTTCAATCTTAAATTTTATTTATGAACCCTTTTTTTTTTTTTTGACGATGAGTTGCGAAGGAATGCATTTCCGCACTCCCCATGGGGACATCATGGGGTTGTGTCGGACTCCGAACCAGGGAGCTAGTCAAGTGACTAGCCGGGACCGCCCCCTGCTAGTCAAACCCAGCGAACTAAAAAACCTGGCTGAGCGACTAAGCAGACTCCACAACCTGCCCCCTACCGACTAAACCACCCTTACCGCTCTTCTCCACCCCAAGACTGGACCCGCAATAAAGCACAACGCGCAGTCTCGGGGGGGGATTTTCTGGATTCTTCTATCTTCTATTGGAGATGTTATCAACACTCATCTTCTCGACATATTGAAACAAAGGAAAACAGAAAAAACGCATCACCCATATATTCAACCATTCACTCAGCATTCGAACCTGTGGTATGTGTATGTGTGAGTGTACCTATCAGTGTGTGTTCACGTCTCGGGGTCCAGAGTCCCCGTACATCATCATCATCATCGCCCACTCCCGGTAATGGCGAACGATGACTCAGTAGAAGGCTGTCCTTCTCCCTGACTCCTTCGTGTCTGTGTACACGACCTGTTATGAACAGTACCAGGTTTTTTATATTCAAAATTTTTAAGAAACAGTTGTAAATTATGAATCATTTATATCTACACGATTCTCTTCTTCTTTTCAACATCACTACTGTTCATATCAAACTAATTAATTTAATTATTTACTGTAATGGAAATATATTTTCATTAAATGTCGTTTTTTTCTAATGATATCTTTTAGGCAATTGATTATGAAATTTTTAGATAAATGAAAACAAAAATAGAAAAAGGTTAACAGTCATTTTAGCTAAATTTATACAATAAATTTGTGTATTTTTCACTTTCTCGAATCGGTCCCGGTTTGGGCATATGTGGTTTTCACCGGATCTTGACTTTTGAAACCAAAGGGAACACAAAGACAAACCGTATGGAAATTTTCCGGATGTTTATTTTCAGATTTACTTGTGTGTCTTCGGTGTTGTCCTCTAAATCACCTTATATCTCCAGAACGACTGGACCGATTTTGATCAAACTTGGTTAGATTACTTCTATATATGAAGCATTGATGCATCAAATGTTCAACTTAAAAGGTTAAAGTGAGGCTGTAAGACAAGGTCACCTTCAGTATCAGTTAAAAGATTTCGCCTAATTAAGGTCATATTTTTCTTAAGAAAATTTTTTAATAATTAAAAACTAACAATAACTGAAAAAAAATGTTTTGCAAAATCACACTCCCACCCCAAAAAATACTGTTGTAGTCGTCTACAACAGTACAACAGTCGTCTACAACAATATTGTGACGTCACAAGTGGGGGTAGAATTGAATAAACAAATAATATTTAAAGTGTAAAATTAACTCGGTCTGGCTAGGTATCGAACTGAATCTCCGGTTGACTCGGTGCCTGGTGCGTTAAGCTCGCGGTTACACCAGTCTGCCGACTGTAAAAGCGAAATTTGTTCTCCATAAGTTGTGAAATTACATTAGTTAGTGCTGACCACCGCCACACCCGCGCGATTCAAATACGGCATGCACGCACCCTTTAGTTAGATTCATTGAATTAAATAAACGAAAAAATATTATATTTAAATAAATGATAAATATTTTAAATTAAGTTGTGTGTGTATGTGTGAGTAAGCTGTGCATCAGAAACAACCTACAGTTGTAGAACTTTCCCGGAACGTGGCTTTAGGCGATTGACGGAAAGTCCTACAACTGTATTGTCAGCATTCTTTAATTTGCAAATAAAAAATAATAACAATAATAATTATAGAAAGTAGTCTAACAATAATTTTTTTTTTGTTTTCTCTTATGCTTAAGCTTAAAAGTAGTATTGATTAAATATTAAGTGTATAGGGTATCTTGATAACCTATAATGTCTGTAATGAATGGAGATATTCACTTTCTCTGCCTTACCAGAAACTAAAACATTGACCTAGATAATTGCATTCCAACTGAAATTGCAATCTAAATTTATTTTATAATTAATTATATTAAAGTCAGCTTCTGCAAATTATGTTCGTTTTGCATTAGTAGACAAGTTACCAATCTGTTATCTTAAGTCTTGTTACTTTTTATGTAGCAGAAATAAAAACAAATTTAATTTACAATTGAAAATTATATAAAATCATGTCCTTTTTGATATTAAAATTGGTTCACATTTTATTCCATATTGAATGTTTTTAATTAACCTTTATATATATACATATATATATATAAATATATATTTTTTTTAAATAGGTTTTATTAAAAATTAGTAAATTTTTACTTTCTCTTTTCAAATATAAAAAACTAATTCAATAAAATAAGATGAAAAATAAAGAAGGTTCTAAATTCGAAGACAAGTCAGTTTATAAATTCTAATATATTTTTAAAAATTTATAATTCATCTGTAAATAAAAAAAATTATAAATTAAAAAAATAATAGAATTATAAATTTATTTGTAAAAGGATTCAATCTGTGCAATAAATAAGGGTTCAATAAGTGCAATAAATAGCTTATGTTTGATTATATAAATTATTCGTCGAAAAGTTGGGTTTTCCCAAACTCTAATTTCCTTTAAAAAAACACATTGCATATCTTACTAATATAAGAGTATCTACTATATTTATTTATTTATATATATATATATGTGTGTGTGTGTGTGTGTGTGTGTGTGTGTGTGTGTGTGTGTGTGTGTGTGTGTGTG
>JAAAKQ030086671.1:0-14856 GCA_010016005.3 Zanna intricata
ACATTTGAATTAATGATATTAATATAATTGATCATAAA
This sequence comes from Zanna intricata, assembly GCA_010016005.3. Lineage (NCBI taxonomy): Eukaryota > Metazoa > Arthropoda > Insecta > Hemiptera > Fulgoridae > Zanna > Zanna intricata. Next base: position 39 of record JAAAKQ030086671.1, read on the forward strand.
TTTATAATATATTCAAAAGCAAAAATTGTTTAATCAGCAGTGAACAAAAATAACAGAAGCGTTACTTTATCACAAATATTAATACAAATAAAACACTTTATGGAAATAATTACCTGGAATCAATTAAATCCTTTTAAACCAACAATATATATTTTAAAAAAAACCATAAATTTACAATTGCAAAATATGTAACAATACTGTTAATGTTATTTACAATCAATTTCATTAAACAATAAAAAACTTAAACAAAAAACTCACTTTACAATATTTCCATAAAATACGAAAGATCGATGATACTCGAAGACGAGGCGTATATAAGAGAGAGACGCAACGAGATATCCAGGACTACGGCGATCAAACAAAAAGCGAAGAAGAACAGCGATAGTTGAAGTATAATAGTGGAAATTAAATACGTAAGGACTGATCGCACATCATCGCATATAAAGAAATAAAACGTGGATCGACGAAAGAAAAAGAGAGAAATAAAAAAAAACTGCTGGATATAGTTTCGCGTAACGCTGGGAATAATATTGAAGATAAATGTTCCAATAAAATTTAAAACTGATAACGGTACAGCGACCGATATAGTTGCCGAAAGAAAATAATAAAGTCACTAGCAGCGGAGCCGGGCTGGTCCCGAACAACATAGAATCTTATTCAGATTGAAGAAAATGAATACGATTATTGAAATCATTAGAATGCGAAGGACAAAGAAAACTGGTGAACGTGTCATTCGCTTCGATGTTAAATCCAGACTGAATAAAAAAATGGACGATAGAACAAAAGAGAGAGCACGCACCAACACGCGCACGCACCTGCAAACGTGTGAACAGAGTGAAAACGAGTCGTGGGAAAGGAAAAAGAATGACGCAACCAGCTGCAATAATTGCGAAATAAGAGTGTAGCATTCCACAACACTGAGTCACACATCCATTGAACAGGCAAAAAACAATAACAATAAACATAAACAAAAAATAAATCAGTAAATCAAACTTAACACAAATGTGTTAACACAAGGTTTCATAAGTTCAAGGAGCATATTTTTTAGTTAGCAAATTAGGGGCATGTTAGCGACTTGAAAATGTTGCTAAAATGTGTTGTCATCAGGAGCAAACCTGTATGCAAAATTTCAGAGCGAATGGATAACCAGAAGTGCTTAAAAATTTGACTGAAAGGTTTCACACACACAGTCCAAGAGCGTGTTAATATAAGAGTGGTAAAAAGTGGTTTATTGAAATTTGATGGTACTTCACCACACTCATCTTGCCCAGCCAACATAGGTCTCATCTTCTTGTCTTCATAGCATAGTTACTGTGCTTGTATATTTTCAAATCTTGCTCCCTTATTCTCATTTAAATCTCTCAATGCTGAATAAAATTTTGATAAATATATATCATCTCATTTTTTCTGTACCAGTACTATAACTTTAAACTCTGTACAGTTGTTCACAATGTTTCTGCCACTTATTAGAATTCTCTTCCATCCTAAACACTATCATCTGCAATTTTGCTATTATATTTCAGCTTCATTTTCTCTTAAATTTTTCTTACTTTTGATAAACCATTTCCTACGATTCTTGTCTTTTCTATACATCTGCATCTTTCAATTGATCTTCCTTAGCCACTTTCCACTTTCTACTAAATGTACTTAACTTGTTACTGTTTACTGCATCCTTAGTCTTCTATGTTCCTGTTTTCAACCATTCCTTCTAATACACCAAATACAACTCTATTGCTTTTATTATTTTTTGTATTTAAATTTATTCATTTGTTAATAATTTGTTATCTACTTTTGTGATAACTTGTAAAGTTGTTCCTATTTAATATGATTTTAACTTCACATTATTCTCTAATAAAGAAATTGAAACATAAAGATTCTTATATAAAGAATAGAACAAAAGTTTTTTGTTGTTGGAAAATCAAATAAATTTAGTCAGAGGTTTTGTACAACAAATTTTTTAATTAATTAAAAAACTCTTTAACTTTTAAAGTTTTGTTACTTAACATTATGGTAGTAACTGATTAAAATGAGGTAAAATTGACAGTAACAGATTAAAATGACATAACATAAACAAATTTTACTCTTTAATACCTATAGTCAACCCAACCTCTTCCTCAGAGTTGTACAAAAACCTGCATAATTGAGAATTTGAGTAATACATGGATTATAGTCCATCTCTGCGATGAAAATAATGTATAGTTGATGGTTGATTATGAATTCAGTTTGAAGGTATATCCCTCTACAACCTCAAAACATTCAACTTGTTCAAAGTTTATGTGTAATCCTGATCTCAGTAAGTCGTAAAATATGCAGATAATAGTGCAACCTGTTACTGGAATGAAAATTCATGTAACTTTTAATATATGGAACCTTTTTCAAATTTCATAGATTTTTTAATGTTTTCTTCAATATTTGACAATATTTTTGCATTAGTTGACAGCTTACCAGCAGCAATAAATTGACAAATCTAATTTATATTACAAAATTATGGAAATGCTGATAAATTAGAAATAATAGCATTATCACTAACTGTTTACATTTAGCTGGAAATGAGCTAAACAATCATAATATAAAAGCATTCCAGATAATCCATGGGGAATCCCATCAGATGATAATATTGTAGAAAATCAGTGTTATAAATAAAAAATTAATATTTTATTATCAAATTTCTGAAAATGAAATTCACATTCCAGTGTCTTAAAAATTATACCTTTTCTTAATAGCTTGTTTACTAATTATGAGAAGATTGAAGAATTAACTAAAAAATTTCACTTGATACCAAGAATTCTAAGGAACTTTCAAACTATATTATTATTAACAGACCTGGAAGTTTCAGTAATAATTTCAATTTTATAGAAAACTTACTTGTGAAGCTACTTGTTTAGCTGCTAATTGCATGACAGATATTCAAATTCCATTGCAAAAAATCTATATTTATAGATTGGCATGTAAGATTTATTTTCTCAGTTTTTCTAACAATTTAATCTGGATTAATTTTCTTGAATAACTACTATCTCAAGTCAAAACTTATCAAACTACCATTAAGATCTTGTACAAACTTTTCAATAGATTGATGAAACATTTTAGGAATCAGTTTAAATCCAGAAAACGACCCTTTAATGAGAGTAGTTCATCTGTGAGTAAAATTATTTGTTTTTTATTAGTTTCATCATCAGCTGTAAAATGAAGATATTGGATATCTTCAAATTCTTTATGTCCACTAGAATTCACATGTATAATTATTATATAACAACTAATATTCATAAACAAAAATATACAATATAGTACTAAAAATTTACAATTTAAGTACAAAAAACAAGTTTTAGTCATGCACACTGGTGAAAAAAAAGTGGTTAGGTACTTCATGAATTAAGAAAATTGTGTTGAAACATCTTCAGAACAATTCAAAAAGCAGGTAGGTGGCAGGTGAAAAAAATACAAAAAGAAATCAATAATAAAGTCCATAATTTATTATAAAATTCAGTTCCTGACCACCACATAATGTACCTCCTGCATTCCTAAATTCACCTCAAGCCTGCCACAAGAAATCTCAATATAAGATTAATCTTGTGTTACATTATTGTTTATTTACTGTTTTCTAGACATACTTGTTCTATGCCATTAAGTTTTGACACTAAAAAAAGTACAGGAACTAGTGGGTTCCATTCAAAATGAAATCTTTTTCTGGTCTGGGTGTGAAATCTTTCAATATGTATGGAACGGATTAAAGAAATCCTTTTCAAATAGATCTGGAATTATTTAAATAATATTTAAGATGTTTTAATACTGTATTTTTCTCATAATAAATCAATCTGATTTATTTCACAATGTTAATATTAAGACCTCTAATCCAGTCTCTTCCTACAATTAGATCTCTCTATTTGTTTTTATAAAACATAATTCTAAATTCTTTTAATTGTATTTGAAAGTCTGTAACGTTAACAATTGCCAAAGATTTGAAATTTTTGCCTGTGTAATTTCAAAATGTAACAACAATGTTTTGAATAAACAGATTTAATAGCAATTCCTTGAAATTATTATTCATACTTACAATAATAATTTCTGTTCAATTTTTGTAGACTATTATTCTGGATAATGCCAATGTAAATTTTATCATTTATACATTTTCTGCACATTTAATGGCATTCATTTTTTATCCTTCTTTTAGTAATAAAATATAAGATTTTTTATTTTTTATACATCAGTTCCCTAGATGATTGATTATCTTTTCCATAACATTAACAAATATCATCTAATTCTAATATTTAAAATTAACAAGCATATTTTTTTTTAAATCCAGTATGATTTATTTTCATGAAATCATAATTTTATTTGACATATTTTCTAAAAATTTAGGTCTTAAATTATATCTTTACAATTAATTTTATTTATTTATAAAAGAAAATTACTTATAAACTTATTTATTTAAAATTTTTGCTGCTTCTGTATCATGAGTTGTTTCATATATTTTACTAAAAAAAAAAAGTATTTTGATGAAGAATTATTTCATCATTTTTAAAACAGAACTGCCCCTAATAAAGTGAATTTCTTTAAGCAGGTTAATATTATAAAGTATATACCGGGCAATATTAGAGTGAGATTTAAAATCAGCAGTCTTTGATAGTTCTTTTAAGAAAGTAACATAATCGGAAATAGATTTATTTCATATATACTGGATTTAAAAAAAATTTATATCCGTCTGTTTAATGTTATCGTATCATGGTAAATGAGCTTTTAATAATTTCATGAGCTGAATAAATATTTTTGAAGATGGTAAATCTGCAGTTATAAAATTAATTGATAATATTTTGAAACTAGACAATTCATCAAGACTTTAGGCTGACCTTTAGTCTGTCTCATCAATTTCAGCCATACAATTTGTCAAACCTTTTAATTTGAAGTAGTAATTTTCAATACACTGACAGCAATACTCAAAAAAATCAATATTCTCATCATATTTTTCAAATATAAATAATATTACTGTACATTGTTACAGCTGGTTTTAAAAAATATTTTAAGTAGTTTCACTCAAGTTTACATGGTATTCTAAAATTAATGTTTCTTCTTGAGTTAGTTAATTTTTAATTTGGTTTAATGAATAAAACATATATTTGTTCTATGGAAATTCATTCTCAATTAAGTATTTAACTTAAAATTAAAACAGGGTTGTGTAATAAATAGTTTTTATATTGAATAGCTTTTTAGTTAATTATTAAAACTTTTGATATTTACAAACTGATGAAGGTAATAAAAATAATTACAGTTTGATGAAATTTATGATTGTCATATGATAAACCTAAACAGATTTTATTTGATGATTTGGCTCCTTAATTTTGGACCTGATGATCATATGATGAAATCTTTACATTATATATGCTGTACTTCCTGTCTTGATGATATTACATTTGATTTTACAAAGATATATAAATAATCATTTAAACACTTGTTCAAAAAAAAAAAAAAATTGATAAAATTTAAAAACCTAATGTATAATATACATATAACTTAATCTCAATTTCTAAATTTATTTAATTAACATACTACTATATAAATAAATCTTTATACTGATTGGAACAAAAAGTTCAGTACTTAAATCATATTAATATAAGGTAAATTATTTAAACAAAAAAAAAAAATATATATATATATATAAATTAAAAAGTAAAATAGAATAAAATATACGTAGTATATGAAAAAACATTCAAGTAAATACATTAAATAAAAAATATGGCCACAAAATAATAAACAATATTAAGAAATCGCAATTGAAATTATTTTGAGCATATATTTATATACATGTGAACTGGTTGCAGTTCAAAATGTACTTGTCATTTTGTTTTATTTTTTAATTAGTACAGCAGTAAAAGTACTATTTTAGGAGTAATAATAATCACTTGTTTTTACATATAGAAAATTACAGAAAAAAGAAATTGCACAATAAAAAGCATTAACTAAGAATTGGAGAAAATAGTTCTGAAATTATGTGAATGTCCAGTAAAATTTGGTTCAACAATTCTGTATGGAAAAAGATTCTGATTGTTCTAGCAGGGGAATAATACTCTTATTATAATCTGAAAAGAAAGATAAAATGATGAAAATTATATAAAACTAAAAAAATTAAAGGAATCTATTAATACTATCATAATATACAAGACACCAACATTCTCAGACGCTACTTTAGGCAACAGTCCACTGATTCTGCTACTAATGATCAGTTATTAGCATTACTTAATTTATTTACTTTTTTTATTGTATACTCTAGAAATTAAGTGGAAGTTTTCAGAAGCTCTAGAAAGATACAATGCAAATAAAGCGTACTATTAAAAAGTATTTCCTATTTCAGCAATAATAATTAAGTATTCAGATACATCAAACAGAAAAATCAGATAGTTCCTGCAAGACATACAGTGTACTTGATATACTATTTGTAATTTTTTTTAAGTAACTCATTAAGGGTAGCCAAACACAGGGAAAAAAATGTTTTATACCTATTAATTACATTTACCATTTATAAAAATGTGTCCAGGTTTAACAGAAAAAGTTAGGGAATTTGTATAAAAATATTGAAAGTATTGAGATATTTATACTTGTTTTCCTTAAAAAAATTCATTTTAGTTCATACATAAAATTGATACTAATTAATTTTGTAAAAATTTTGCCATATTGGTTTGTTCATAACACAAAATAATTACCTCACAATTCATATTTTTTTGAATGAAACAAATTTTGTAAACCAGGTTATATTTAACAAACTAGAGTATATTTTAAATTTTGATTTTATATATCTTTTCTACATTATTTCATGTAGAAAAGTGCATCTACAAATTGTGGCAAAGTGCTTTTAAATAAGCAATGTGTGGGTCATATAAAATTTTAATTTACAGTTATCATTAAATTGTAAATTTAAAAAAAACTTTAATTGATACTGAATTTAAAAGATTTATCTTGTATACAATAAAATAAATCAAATGTTCTTCAATTCAACATAAAGTCCTAAATTATGTGGTTTTCCTTTCAAGAAAATTCTTCAAAATTACCACACAAATAATGTGTGCACAGGTAAGCGATTTCAACGAGACTGAGTGATGTCTTTTGGTACAATGCTAAAAGAATTCGCAAACAACTTTATTACATTTCAGTGTTTCTAATTGTTATTACAGTGTTGTCAGTGATTTTACAGGTGATTACAAGTTCTAACATTCCCTAGAGACAATATGGTACTGAGGTAAATGTAGAAAATTTGAATTTAGTTTAATTTAACTAAATTTATTCCAATTTTCTTTCTGCATTGGTTTCATTTCTATCACCCATACACTATACTTACACAAAGGATTAGTGCAGGGGCACTGATGACTCCTGCCAGCCTGAAGTTCTATGAATAGAAGAGAGTAACAAATACTACAGCATCACATTGAGATTCTGCCACCATCCTCATCCCTTTCTTATACATGCCTAATAATTACCACTCCGGCAACATATATGTCAAAAGACACCCAGCACACACCACGATGAATGAAGGAAAAAAAGATAAATAAATAAAGATAAATCCTTTCATCTACCCTTGTTTAGTTACTGCTGTGCTTTGTTTCTTTTGTTGCAGGTTCAACTAAACGGACAGCAGAAGACAGTGTGTTGGCCACCAGCTTCAACCCAATCCACGATCTCTATATAGGATGAAACGGGTTCAAAGCAGTCAACAAGAAAAAGTCTCTTAATATTGTGGGGGGGGGGGGGCGAACTTTTCAAAATTGTCACAAACCCAACACACGGATGCTCAAAATCACCCTGTGTAATAAACATATCTTTCCTGTCTGACCTTCAGGCAAGCAGGCCCGTAACTCTACTTAGGGATATGTCGCGTACAGATCTAATCAAATAACACAATAAGTACTAACACCCGCGTCATGGCACCCGGTGCCATGACTTAAATCACCTCATCCTCACCCTCCTTCCTGACAGAAGAGATGAGAAAGAAGATGATGAAAAAAGGAAGAGAAAAAATTAAGTCTGGACACTGCAACAATCAGGAGGGTATTGCACCCTCCTGATCCTTGCGTTTCGTTCCATTTCTAATAACCCCCTCGTGACATACTTGAAAGTAAACTTTAATAAATGATTTCTTTAAAATACAAATTTGAATTATATACTTCAAAATAAAAAAAGGATCTAATTTTCTAATGATTTTATTAACTTTTCATCTGCATAAAGTATTATTTAATAAAGACAGCATTATGTCATCAGAATTGCCAACACAGTTAAAGATTTATAGAACCTCTGTTTCATAATTATCTTTTACAGAATGAACTTTTGTTTTGTGTACCAGTATTACTTTTTCAATTAGGAAAAGTCAGAAAAAATCTGGCAGTAAAGGGAATATTATTTTATATTCTCTAAGACAGAAAAAGTATTATTTATTTAATTAATATTAATGAGAATTGGAAAATATAAAATGAATTTGATTATAACTTATTTTCCTGGCAATTTTTTTTTTTTAATTTTAAATTGGATACCTTAGATTAAATTATTCATAAAATAAATTTTATTAAAACACTTTTTTTTAACCTCTGGAACCACCATTAGATATATCTTCAGAGGATGAGATGAATGAATTATAGCGTGTGTGAAAAATGCCATGCCTGACCGGGATTCGAACCTTCGAAGGCCGAGACGCTACCACTCTGCTACACAGGCTGGCTTATCAAAACGCTTACATTGAAGAAATTTGACAAATTGAAACTGGATTAGTATTGTTTTAGCAGTCAGCTGTTTATTCCCGCTAAAAGTAAAACGTTAAATTTGGGCGTTAAAGGTGTTTTCTGATTTTCTGAAACTTATATTGATAAACTTCTTTTTTTGTATTTTTGTAATGGCACAGTTTATAGTTAAGACTGTAAAAAATTATTAGTTTTTTTTTTTTTTTTATCTCTTAATCTTATTTAACTACTGACACGTTTCGTAAAAATCATATTTGAAGGACTAATATAACTTTCAGTTAGGTTAAGAATACATTTTAATCTGTCATAAGTTTAATATTAGATAAATTTTAATTCTCTGTTGTAATGAAAACATGAATTACGATTCAACCAAAAAGTAGTGTATTGTTTAAAATTGTGTACTTTTTAATGTGATTATTTACATATTGCAGGCTTCAGTATCTTATAATTTAAACACAGCCATTTTAATAACCTAATGGGCGATTTTGCTAGTTCTTGTAGTAACAGACACCTTTTCATTTTTTTAAAGATTATTAATTCAGCATATTATTTAGACGATTGTATAGGGGAATATGAGATCGAAATTTGTGGTGTATGAAATAAATACTACGCCTGAATGAGATTCCTGGGATCTTTTTAAGTAAAAGATTGAGGCGTGACCACTACTACAACGGAACGATAATGACCATTTCGTTATTTAAAAAATATGTAATTTTTTACATGTTTTAAATAATTTTCAGTTAAATATACCAAAAAAATAAACTATGTAATTAAATACTTACCATGTTGTAGATGGACGTTGCATTTTACCAATCATTACTATGAATACATATTTATTCAGCAAAAACTGAGAATTACTGTTTACTATATTCTGTCTTGATTTCTGAATTGCTCTTGATTAAGCTCCAGAGAAATAGCAAATATTAAAGTGAAATATCATAAAATATTTTCATATTTAATCGTTTAATTATATCACTTCCAAACATAACTAGGAAAAAACACTATCTTTCCATATAATATAAATGGTTATGTTTAAAAAATTCATTAATTATTTCTTATCTAAAAAATAATTTACATGTATGCGTGTGCTTGAGCACATGTGTATTTAACGTTAAGCTAACTTTTAAAATAATGGATTAGAAGGATTGATTTATTTCTTCATCACACCATTGAACAATTGCTACTACAAAAGAGTTAAAAATATTAGACTTAAAGTGTATTTAGTCTTGTCTTTCTACCTTCACTTATTTGTTTTCATTTTACCCTCTCATCACTTATCTTATGTGGTTTAATGTAAGATATAGTGAGTGTATCTTATTTCTTACTGTGTGTACTAATTTTTGTCCTTGAATATTAAGTAAAGGGCATTTTTTGTTTTAAATTGTTACTATCAGTACAATACAGATGAATTCTTTAGGTTGGGACATTTACCATCACATGTTAGTGGAGAAAGTGGATTAGATGCGGGGTTCGTCTTCCGCGATTACAGTTAGTTGTGAGGGTGATGTTGTAGGTTGATAAAAGCATACAGCGAAGACAACTGCTGAGTTAAACTTCAGTGAAGTAAATATCTACCGAGGCATTTGCATCGGTGGCATCCCGACCAAGGCCTGGCTGATGACTGTGAGATGTAATCAGTTTGAGGATCTATACACGACCTACAGTAAAGCCCATCAGGACTAGGAATGGAGGGGGTGGTGAGGCTACCGGGAATCATCACAAGGTGGGTATCTTTTCCTTCAGGGTTGGGATGGTATTGTTAAATTGTTGTTTGAAGAAGGCGACAAGGATTCCATTGACCTTGGCGTTTTTGCCATTAAGGTCTGCGAAAAGATTTTGTACCTGCAAATAAATGAGAAGCTGATCTCACTAAGCTTATTGATGGAAAATCAGTATGGGTTTCTTTGCAAAAGGGTACTGAGGATGCCATACTCTGCATGATGAGTGTGGTAAGAGCTAGTGAGGAGGAATATGTCCTGGGAATGTTCTTTAACATCTCTGGTGCATTTAATAACCTGTGGTGGACTTCTGTCATTTATCAATTACAAAAGAGACAATGCACTGATAGTGAACTGCAAGTAATGCAAAGTTACTTCACGCATTGTAATTTGCTGCTTCGTGAGGGGGCGGGCATGAGATAGGCAAGATGCTGTCCAAGGGTTGTCCTCAGGAGAGCTTGCTGGGGGTCCATTGTTGTGGGTGAAAGAATTTGATTCCCTTCTGCGGCTGAGATTGTCTGGTGGTGTCTCATCAAGGCTTATGCTGACGATGAACTCCTGCTGGTCGAAGAAAACTCGCTCGGAAGATGACATTCAGCCAGGAGAAGATCACGATGATGGTTCTTAAAGGCCATTTGGCAACAAGGTGTCAGGTTCATGGTTCAATGTCAGTCCTTTGTATTAAATATGTTCAAGTTCAAAAGTATCTCAGGGTGTTTCTTGACAAGAAATTGCAGTTCAAGAAGCACCTTAATTACATCACGGAGAAGGTCTGTCGTGCATCCTTTGGTATTCGACAAGTGGTCAATCCTGATTGGGGCCTTAATTTTAAGAATATGAGTATCCTGTATTAGGGTGTGTACGAGGCAATTATGCTATATGCGGTGCTTGTTTGGGCGGAAAGGCTAAAATTTAAAAGCTATCGGGATATATTATTAAAAGCTAAACACCTTATGTTATTAATGGTAACGGGAGGTTATTTCACGGGAGAAAATCTTGGTGGATTGCAGGTGTGAACTGATAGATTTAACTGCATCAGAAAAGCAGCAAGTGGTGTTATATGGCAACATATGGTACCATATGCAACAGTGAGCTAATATTGGATCCACAGCCATTTTGGTATTTCTGATGGTGTGGCAATGGAGGCTTGTTTCCAGCATCCTTTCACCAGTTGTGTCACTTTGGATGATCTTGTCTGTTTTCTAAAGAGTATGGTTCATGATAAGTGGCAAGATGAGTGGGATGCTAACATTAACAATAAACTTCATCCAGTCAAGAACATTGTGTTCCTATGAAGCTATTCGTGCAGAAATAACTGTCGAGAGGAGATTATTACCTGCAGTTTGCAAATATATTACACTAGGCTCATTCATGGATATCTGATGACACAAACAGATGCACCTGATTGTATACAGTGCAATTGCCAATAATCCATATGGATTATGTCAGGTATACAACATTTCGTCACAAGTTTATTCTAGGGACTAAAATAAAGACTATTCAAGACTATCATCATCAATAAGATTATTACACATAACACAATCGTAACAAACTAATTTTTTTCAACTTAATTAAACAAAAATTTAATTCACAAAATATTTAATTATTTACAGAACATTATTCTATAGGTCATGGTTTAAGGTAAACCAGCTGAAAACTGACATTAGTATTTCTTAACATGTAATGGAAGAGTATCATCAGCAGTTATCTGTTGATGGAAAGCCTTATTGGCACAAAGGCTCATGCAATATGTGCCCAGAAATAACCATCATCAATGGAAAATAAAACTTGGGATTTTTATGATTCAGTGTCCTACTATCATTAGAGTTTCTTTTCATACAAGGATGCTAAAAATTATGGTAACAAAAAATAAATAAAATAGAAAAGTCTGGAATATGTAATAGTTGAAAAATTACTATCAATTTGGTAATTATATCAAAAAAGGTTACCATGTTTATATAGATAGGTTTTTACTAGTATCCCTGTTATAAAAAATGTTATACAGTAAAATAAACCTTCATAACTCTTGGTTTCTTCTGTGAGAAGAAACCATAAAGGACTTCCAAATAAAGTCAAAGCCGAGTTACAATTAGGTGAAGTTGTATGTTGTTTGAAAAATAATTTTTATTTTTTTTTTTTACTACAAGCAAAAACATCATAGAAGCAACCTGTCAAACTTCTTTCATCCAGTTTGGAGATAAAGGCCTTTCATCTGGAGGTTCAGGGTTCAAATCCCGGTTAGGCATGGCATTTTTCACACACGCTACAATTCATTCATTTCATCCCTCTGAAGATATACTTAATTGTGGTTCGGAGGTTAAACAAAGAAAAAAGTTCAGATATAAAAGATGTAATGTACATAAAAAAATATATGGAGAGATATTACATAGACAAAACCAGCCATGATAATAAACTATAATAAGCATATGGGAGGAATACATTTGATATGATTCTTCTGTATTGTTACTTGGATGAAAGGACAATAAAATACTGGACAAAAATAACATTTAACCTTTTTGCAAGAATGGTTTAAATGTTACAAGGAAAATTGTCTGAACAACCTGCAACCTGAAGCCTCTTCCTATGTATCAATTTTTAGTTCCCATTGCAGAAGATTGGTTTGAGGAGAATCAAATAGTCATAGAATGCCGAAGCAATGACCATCATTTTCCCAGTTTGGAGAAGCTGCCGGTAAAAAGTAAAAAAACTTGTTGGGTGTGTTCTTATGAAAGAGGATAGAATTACACAAAGAACAGAAAGAGATCCTGAGCAGTCTGTTGTAGGTGTAAAGAAGGGTGCCATACATTTTGTATTAGCAAGCTTATTAGTAAATATATATAATAAGTCTAAGTATCTGGCTAAGAAACTTAGCCACATACTCTATGGAATACTGAAAGGCAAAATATTGTAATTTAAAATTTTGGGTTGTGGGTTTTTCATTTTTCAAGATCCCTAGAGTTAAAATTCGCAAAATAAAACCACAGAACAATTTTATATATACAGAAGTACATGGATTGCTATCTATTTTGGTTAATATCTTGGAAGTAGGTTAATGTAAAATCATAACAGTTGAGTTATGAGTTGTAATAACTCATGTTTATTATGCATTGATGCAATTAAATTTTTACAGAAATTGGACAATTGTTTGAATAGTTTCTCATTAATGAATAATGGAGTTAAATATGGCTGGAAAAGATTCAAATTACCAGCTTTTTTATTTTTTGATTTGTTACTTACCTCGTTAGATATCATTTTATAGAATATTTCTACAATAGCAAATTATATTACAGTTAAATTACATTATATATTACATTACATATCGGTTAAGCAATTCTATTGAATTGTAAGATTATATACTGTATTAATCATTTATGTTGAATTTTTTTTTGTAAAATAAAAATTTGCCTAATTAGCTAGTATAATAGAAAGCTTGCTGGATTCTAGATAGGCTGGTCTTAGGTTTGATTTTTTTATGAGAATAAGATTTGCTAATAAACAGTTATTACTTGTTTATATAATTGAAAGAACAGAACTTATCTGGTTGTGTTTGGGTAAACTGTAAACTTTTCATGATGATAAAATTTAATTGCAGTGGATTTATTTTGATGGGACTGAAAACCAAATGAAGGTAAAATTTGATCTAAAAAAAAAATATTATAAATTGATTTTAAAGCATTTTTTGGCTATTATAATGTTATTTTTTAAATATTTTAAGGACTGTATTTAGTTCTGTTCTATATTCTTATATAAAAGAAATATTTTCCCTGTTCTTATTGATTTAGACCTTTGAGTATTTATTACATCGTAAATATTATTGATTACTGTTCATCTTCTATGGTTTTTGACACCTGACTCACCTGTTAACCTTAAAAACTTAATTGCTATAAGCTTGGTGTGAATAAAAACCATAGCAGTGGCAGTTAATTTCACTCCAGACATAACAAAATCAATTTAATAATGTTTAATCTTTGCAGGGTAAATCAAATGAGATTCTTCTTTTCTTGCATTTTGTTGGGATCAGATTCAGTCCAAGCAGCTGCTACCACCAGTAAAAAGGTTTTCACACGTATCTTTGTTTACGTCCTTCAGTGGGTTGTTAGTCATAATAGCTGCTGATCTTCAAGAAATTGATATTTCATACTATATCGATGGCTTAGTTCTATAGTGTTACAACTCAAAAAATATCAATTTTTAGTTAATTATATCAAATTAATCGTTACGGCTTGCTCTATGATGTTCTGTACTGATATAAGTCAAAATTGTAATGCACATTGTGTGAAAGCAGATAAGGCTTTTAAGAAGTTTTATGAATTTGTCATTTTGTACAGTTCTATAGTGCTACATTCTGAATTGAAGCTGTACTCTGTTAAAACTAAATATTATTTT